>CAKNXH010055973.1:0-11522 GCA_932178445.1 Andricus quercusramuli | reverse complement strand
CTAAGAGTTCTTTTTCTGAGGTACTGTAATTTTCTTCTGCTTTATTAAGGGTTCTGCTGATAAATAAGCAAGGATGTCCGGCCTGAGATAGCACTGCGCCTAATCCTTGATTCGATGCGTCGGTTGTTAGAGTGAATACTTCTTTAAAATCGGGGAATCTCAATACTGGTGATGTTGTTAATGCGTTTTTCAATTTTTCAAATGCTGCTTCACACTTTGGAGTCCAATCAAAAATTGTGTCCTTTTGAGTTAACCTGGTCAGTGGTCTAACTATAGATGAAAAGTTCTTTATAAACTTCCTATAATATCCGGCTAATCCTAAGAATGATTGCACGTCTTTGGGTGTTTTCAGCTGCTTGAATTTTTGGATTGCTTTGATCTTAATAGGGTTTGGCTTAACTCCTTCTGCGGTGATCAGGTGGCCTAGGTATTCTAGTTCTGGACGTAGGTACTCACATTTTGATGGAATGCTGTATATTTTTTGCACTCTTCCTTCATGGGGATTTGGTGGAATCCTGCACTAAGGTCGAAGGCTGAGAAAAACTTTGCATTTCCTTACTGGTCGAGAATATCGTCTATTAGCGGGAGAGGGTATGCATCCTGATCGGTGTCTTTATTATTCTGACGATAATCTACTACCATTCTAAGCTTTCCTCCTTTTTTAGGGACTATCCATAGTGGTGAATTGAAAGGTGATTGGGACTTTCTTATTATACCTATTTTCAGTAATTTACTTGTTTCGTTAAGTGCAAGTGAAGACTTCTGAGTATTGAGTCACGATTTCTTTTATCCGTTCTCTAATTTTTGGTTCAATATGTTTTAGGTTCAGGCAATTTTGAAGTTTTTCCAATCGTTTGAAGTAGTTTGAAGGGTAATCACCCCCTTCTTGGACAAGATATACGTCTCGTGATCTTACAGACGTAATTCTGCTGAATTTAATTTCCTCTGGTATTTTGATGGGTTTCTGCGAATAGTTATAATATGGTATTTCTACCTCATTATTGTATATCGTGTATAGCCCATAAGGAATTTCTTTTTGGTCTTCTATCCAAATTATTTGATTTTCTTCGTCGGATACATTGATTTTACAGATTTTCGTTGAGTTTCCGGGTAGGTAGTCTCCCTCAAAATGCAATGGTAGTTTCCATTTGTCGATTATCAAATCAGTTTTTGTGATAGCATATCTGGGGTATTTTTGGAAGAATGGCAATCCTATTATTCCATCTTCTAATATTGGGAAGTTTTCTTCTACTATGTGGAAAAGTTGTTTTTTTTTTCAAAATACTGCAGATAAGTGGCTTCCGTACTTTCATGGTGATCGTCTCCCATTGAGAATTTTTTATGAAACTTGAAGGTTTCTTGGTCGGGCTGTAAATGGTTTCTCTTAATTATGTTGATTGCTGCTCCGCTGTCTACTAATAATTTGTACATTGATCCATCGCTTCTTCTTCTTCCATGTATTGATTGTAATTTTCCGGACAATTCAGATATTCTGCTTGGTCCTCGTAATTTATGTGCTCCTGGATTTCCTCCGTTGTCATCTCCTCCCCTTCTAAACATTCTTCTTGGGGTTCCTGTTGTTCTTGAATAGTTTTCACTTCCGGTGGTCTTTTTTGGAACTGTCCCAGTTGAAAATTTGGAGGTTTTGAAAAACATTGGGATGCAAAATGACCAGGTTTTCCGCACTTGTGGCAGGACATCTTTAATCTTTCGCTTAGTGGGAAATTCGAGTTTGGTACTCTCGCCTGTTGGGGTGTGGTATTTGCTGAAGGTCTAGTTGTTATCGGGCGGGGTTAGAATTTAGTAGGTTGTGTAGGCACTTCACTTTGTCTAAGTATTCTATCTTTATTTTTGCTCGTTGCCAAGCTTCTGCTTCCAGTGCTTCTTGCAGGGCTTTTGTTAGTGTGGTAGGATTCATTGGTCTAACCTGTGACGAAATATCGTCTCTTAAATTCATTATGAATCTTTTGATCGCGCTGTTCTCTTCTATCTCTAGGGCCATTTTCCTTTTCGTTCCGGAAGGGTATTCTGCTTGTACCGCGTACACAAGGTCCTTGTAGGCATCTCTGAAAAGAAGGCTAAAAGTTTGAACCGTGGTTCCTCGTTGTCTCATTGCGTCCAATTTAGCTCTGCACAATTCAATTGAGCTTTGTATTCCAAGGTTAGTTTCTAAAGCTGAGTATAATTCGTCGTAACTTCCTATTGAGATGTTTCGTATAGCTTGTTCGGCGTTGCCTCTAATTTTTTCAGCTATTACAAAATCAAGAAGTAGGTCTTGATTGTCACAGCGTAAACGAGCTCTTTTTACGCTTTTTATCCATTCTTGGATACCGGCATCGTTAGTTCCATTAAGGATTTCAATCGTTCTTATCATATCCTTTGCTGGTGCTAGGGGAGTTATTATAGGGGCTGTTCTATTGGGCAGCTCATTGGGTCGTTCCGTTGACTAATTTCCGTTCTAATTTCTAATATCGGAAGCTCGGTGGATCGCGGGAGCTGTTTTATTATTCCTCGTCTAGGGACTTCAGTTTTTTGAGCGTCAGGGTCCGAATCGTCGTCTGTTATAAGTGCTGTATTTTTTGCAACTTGTTTAATTTCCCGTCTCCTGTTGTGATTTTCATCGTTGAGTGTAGCGAGTTCTTCCTTCATTCTGGAATTCTCGAGTCACAACGCTTGCATTTCCAATCGCAATTGCTGAATGGGATCCAGAGTTAATAAAGAATCCGGTGCTGTGTGCGTTGGAGATTGTGCCCTCGACGCGGGTTGAGTATTGTTGGGAGAGGTCATTGCCGTAAGGAATAAAGGAATCAGATCGTCAGTTGCGTAAGTTACACCGTTGGTATCTCGATACTTTGCGTATGCCAGCGTAAAATATCGGTCTCGCTCTTGTTATCTGATACGCGCGGTTATCGCCCGCTTCGGATGTTTAGTCTTTTAATACAGTGGAATGCAAGGATATCGTCTATTACAATTTCTCTGATTCCAAAGTAATGGCTTCTATTATTGTTGGGGAAAGGCAGTGCTCTGGAGCACCAGGAGTATACCTTACCGGAATTGCAAAACTTCGCCTCGCCTAACGTGAAATTAACTTTGATTTCACGTTATTCTCCTTCCTCAGACAGCAAGGAGGACTTATTCTCTTTGCAATTCGATACGATTTGTTTTTGTTTTTTATTTCAATGCTTACTCTTTCTAAATTCGCTGGATGGCTTGATCCTTTCGGGTTGGCACCTGGGAGTCCATGGAGTTCTTCGTTGTTAACCTGGATTTGGGCATTGGCCGATAACTGGTCGTCGGTCTTCCAATGTTGTTACGCAGATGCGTCTTCCGCCTGATTGCGGGCCTCGTTCAATTTTTGAATTTTGGAAAAACAGAGGCTTTACGTTGTATAGCAGCTACTCAATTCACCAACCATTTTTAGCTAACGTTTTCCTACTTTTCAGGTTGTCGGGTCACCCGTAGGTAGATCCGGAGTTCAAGTGAATTTCGTAAAATTCTGTCCTTTCTCGTCTTAAATGAATTCCGTAGAAATCCTTTCCAGGATTCTTCACAAGAATTGCGTTTATGGGATTTCTCTATTGTATCCGTGGATACAGAAATCGAAAATGCAATCCTGGCAGGATCACCAAAATATTACGCGTAAAAATGCTGAGTTGACTTTTTCGTGTAAGCTCGAAGTCAATCTCTGACTTCGAGCGCTTTATTTGCGATTATGAGTATAGGTCTAGAACTAAACTCCTCAGAGATGCGGCGCTTTATATATGCTAATTAGGCGTAGAGTGGGGGTAATTGTCGGCTCGTAACAGACTATTTTTTTTTTTTTTTTCAACTTTTCCTCGGATGGAACCCGGTTTTTCGTCATAGCCACGGACTAAGTCAAGTGACTGATGAGATGAGGATGTTATAATTTACTTTAGTAAGATGTTTGAAATCATTTACAATGACAAAATTGGGAAAATTAGGAGCATGGTGTAGTTTGCAATTTGTCTTTGCCGCTGTTATCCATACGCAGCGGCCGTGAGTGTTGAAGGTAACAACAGTCGCCTCTGGATGCTTTCTTAGAGCTACCATGTTTATATTTATTATTTATAATGAGGAAACTCATTTTTCTCATTATGTTTTTTTTTCGAACTTTTTCTCGGGTGAACCCGGTTTTTCGTCATAGCCACGGACTAAGTAAAGTGACTGATGAGATGAGGATGTTATAAGTTATTTCAATACGTTGTTTGAAATCATTTACGTTGATGTTGTAGGTACAAAATTAGAAGCATGATGTAGTTTGCAGTTTGGCTTCGCCTCTGTTATCCTTACACAGCGGCCGTGAGTGTTGATGATGACACCAGTCGCCTCTGGATGCTTTCTTAGAGCTACCATGTATCACGCCATAGGTTCTTAGTCACTTGCTTCCTGATTGACTAGGAAGTTTCTTACAATGCAACAGGTGTTTAAAAAAACCGCTTTTTGAGCTGCCGCCAGTACCCTACTGACTCCTAAATGTTCAATATGTTCAGTGCATCTTGCGTGCACATTGCCTGTAGCTGAAATCACAATAGGATGAATAGATGCATGTTTTACATTCCTCGATATTGCCTTAACTTCATGCCTTAGCTCGCTATACTTATGAATCTTGGTTGTATAGGTTGCCTGCAAATTTCGGTTAAGCGGACAAGCAATGTCGATTATGTAGACTCTTCCACCTTTTTTCTCTCGCATCACGATGTCAGGTCGATTGGCTCGGATGTAATGATCCGTCTCGATAGTCACATCCCAATATAAGATGTAATCTTCATTTTCTGAAACGGACATTGGAATGTATTTATAGAAAGGCATCCATTCTGTTGAGAGTCCTAGGTTTAGGGCAAGTTGTTGATGTATAATGCACGCCACATCAGTATGTCTGTGCGTATATTCTCTTTGAGCCATTACGCGACCACCATCAATAACGTGCTCGATGGATTCGTTGGTATCTCCACATAATCGGCACCGGTCAACCACGTCTTGATGTAACACGTGTTTGCGATAATTCCTGGTGCTGACAACTCTATCCTAAATCGCAATGACGAATCCTTCTGTTTCTGGATACAGGAGTCCCTTTCTCAGCCGAATATTGGATGCCTCACAATCCACTTCAGATTGATCTAGCGTTTTGGGGTGTTCGCTGTGGATGGCTTTCTGTCTCCATTGCGTTTTAATTCCTCTATGGTTTCTGCCCTGATATTCAAGGCCTCCTCAGAGGACGAATTCAAGGGCGTGTAGTCAAGATCCGCTTTACAGATGGTGTTGTAAAGCGTAACATCTCGCTTGCTGTTAAAATAGTCTCGCAACTGTGTAACTTGTGACTCACACAGTTTTCTGACATCTACAATGCCTCTGCCCCCTCTATGTCGTGGTAGAACTACCCTTTCACTCGCCGAATTATGGTGGAGCATTCGGTGTTTCGTCATTTCTACGCGGATGATTCTGTTTAATCGTTCGAGGTCAGTGTTCGACCATTTGATGAGCCGAAAGGAGTACGTGAGAACAGGGATGGCGTAGGTTTTGATTGCCCTGATCTTGTTTGCCGAGTTAAGAAAACTCTTCAGAACCAATCTGAGTCTTGTAGTGAAGGCAGTCGTTAGGCTTTTCTTAACTATCGTATGCTGAATACCCTTAGATTCAAGAATACCCAGGTATTTATATGACTCGCCCTCAGCCATTGCATCGATGTCATTCCCGAAATCGTTCTCTATCTCTGCGGTCCCTAATTCTCCTCTGGTTAAATGCACTGTTCAGCATTCATCTAGTCCAAACTCCATGTTGATATCATTGGGAAACTGCTTTGTAACATCAATTACTTGCTGCAGTTTCTCGTATGAACTAGCGTGTAGCTTCAGGTCATCCATGTATAGAAGATAGGTCACTTGATGACCATCCTCATTATCATTTACTGGGAACCCATAAGACATGCTATTTAAAGTTTTGCTCAGTGGGTTCAACGCTAAACAGAACCATAATGCACTGAAGGAGTCTCCTTGGAATATACCCGTCGTAATGCGTATCGATCTAGTTATCCTTGGTTGTCCATGATCAAAATACTTGATTCTTGTACCCCCAAGGCATCATCGCACGACTTAGGAAGTCAATGATGCGTGGACAAATTTTGTATACTTTTAAGACTTCAAGCGAATAGTCATGTGGTACGGAAGGAAACGCTTGCTTGTAGTCAATGTATGCCATGTGCAAGTTCCTTTGGTGTTTACGAGCTTGCGTCATGGCAACAGCCTCTATGGTGACTAGATCTTTACTGCCTCAGGAGTTTTTACAACATCCTTTTTGTTCTTCTGTAAGGATGTCATTCTCGTCACAGTGAGAATATAACTTATCTGCTATGATAGCTGTAAGACATTTATATATTGTTGGAAGACAGGCTATCGGTCGAAATTCAGATAGATTTTGAGCGTCTCGTTTTTTAGGCAACATATACGTAGTACCCTGCAGCATACAGCCTGGCATCAGATCTGGATGTTCGATGATCTTCTGAAAACACCGTGCCAACGCAGGATGCACACTATTCAAGTACTTGTACCAGAAATTGTGCACCATGTCCGGACCTGGAGCTTTCCAGTTACATGCTTTTTTCAAAACCGCTGAAACATCTAAAGCTGTGATGTTCGTCAGGTCCATTTCAGGGTTATTGCTTGCTCTTGCTTTCTCTAGTTGAAACCACGCAGTGTCCAAATTGCTTCTGTTAGTTTTTTCCCAAACATCTGACCAATAGTTAGTCATGTCTTCCAATTGAGGGACTTCGGTCTCTTGTTGGTTATTTTGCTTTACACTCAGTTCACGATAGAACATTCTTTCTTCTGCCTGAAAGGTTCGATTTTGTTGCCTTCTTGCACTACTTTTCTTGTACCAACGCAGTCTAGCAGTAAGAACATCAAGTCTCTGCCGCTAGGAGTCTATAATCTCATCCAATATTGCTGGTGTCAATGTCTCGATGTACCGAGGGTGGATGATTTTAATAACATGGCGTATCAGCTTTCTGGTTCGATTTCCAATTTTATATTGAGTCAGTCGACCCAATTTGCACCTTACTTTGCTGACATCCATATCCAACCTGATCTTCCACGGCGGATCTCGCTCCTGTCTTGGGGCGAAAACTGCATTTATAGGCCTAGTTCTGTGGCTCAACATTCTAACGGTTGCCACAGCTGCACAGTATACAAGAGTTTGCACCTCTAACGCATTTTGTGTTGCGTTCAAATGCATAGGTAAAACCTTGCTGTTTAGGTGTTCTATTAGTGCACGCAGATCATTTGTGATGTTCATCTTGGGGAGTGAATGCCTTTGTGTTGGTTCTACATGTCTGAACTCTAGTAGAGCATGACCAAAATTCCTTTCAAGGTGCTGTAGATTTTCTGGGACTTCGCTGTTTATATCATCGTTTATGATATCCGGATGTAGTTCTGGTCCATCCGGTACTTGATGTTCATTATCCCTAGCACCTATGTCTTCAGCTGCAATCAAGTTTTCGTTTTCCACATCTTCCAATGGAAGTTCATCAATAGGAAGCTGCTGTTCCACTTCCATTTCGATGGCAGCTATTTCAACAGCCGAAAGCAATTTGTCTTCAGATATCAAGCGTTTTTGATCTGCTAGATTCTGCTCATTTATTCTTGTGGCTAGCCCTGAGTACTTAAGTAAGAAGAGACGATGATGTTCTCTCCTTACACTTTGCCCACTTTTCTTTGCCAAAAAAATAAAAGCGCATCACATCTCTGTTCATATGGTATGTCCATTTTAATCGCTTCCTTGGTTGTTGAACTTCGGCTTCTGGCACTGGTTGTATTAGGCCATCCACCTCCGGAGGATGTGGTGGTGCTGGATCATCACCAGGTTGAGGAAGAACATCAATTGCCACTGCTTGTTCGTGTGACGCGGCTTCCTCTAACTGCTGTTCATTGCCGTTGTTCTTCCACTCCAAATCAACCTGCTGTTTAATCTCCATTGCTCGATCTTCTGAGATGAGTAGATTAATCCTGATGTACTTCACCTTAGCGATAAGATCTCTCAATGCGACTTTCTCTATTTGAGGATACTTTGCGGCAAATTTCGTTCTTAAATTTTGTCCTTCTTTGCGTGATGTTTCAAACTTCGCACTTTCATAATAGAGACGCATCAATTCCTCATTCATTGTGGTATCCCACTTGATGCTCTTCCACGGTATTTCTGTTGAAGTGGTTGGCTGCAAATAGCTAACGCTAGCCAAAGCATCCTCAGCAGACGCAGTTGATGTTTCACTGCTTACCGTATGTCGCAGATGTTCTTGCTGGCCAGCTGTTTGATTAGTGAGATCTGCCTGACCATCTCGCAGCTCACCATCACCACCGTCTCGCATGCTGTGGCCCCCAGCGGTGGCTCCAGGGGCGCCCCGACGATCCTCGGGTAGCGACAAGCGTTTCAAAATTTTTTAAATACTCTCCATTATCATTTATGGGTAGTGGTGTTCCGCTCAGTCACTTTCCTCTTCGTTTTCTGCCTGTCTGGCATGGGAAACCCTGTCAGTAGCAATGCTACGGCCAACATAGCCTTCAAATTTATGAGAGGAAAGCTCAAGCCCTACCGCGACGACAAAGTGAGTACACCTTCGGCAGGGATAATATGTTTTTTTTTTCATACTTTTTCTCGGGTGAACACGGTTTTTCGTCATAGCCACGGACTAAGTCAAGTGACTGATGAGATCAGGATGTTATAAGTTATTTCAATACGTTGTTTGAAATCATTTACGATGACGTTGTAGGTACAAAATTAGAAACATGATGTAGTTGGCAGTTTGGCTTTGCCGCTGTTATCCTTACACAGCGGCCGTGAGTGTTGAAGGTGACACCAGTCGCCTCTGGATGCTTTCTTAGAGCTACCATGTTTCCATGTTTCCATGTTTACCATGTTTATTATTATTATTATTATATTAATATTATTATTTTTACAAACCTTTCAAAATACCTGATAAAAATTCTACTTTTTCTACTGAATTTCTTCGACGTTCCCGTGTCAGTTAGGGGCGGAGCTTTCGTGTAAACGATTTCTTCCACATTGTAGCAAACATTTCGAACTCTGTGTTGATCGAGTCTGTTTTTATACTTACGTTGTGTCTTTCGAATATCTTTAAGTAAAGCAATTCAAACGGTACTCTTGTTTTTTGAGCCATTTAAGTCAATAGCCATGGTCTTTAGCTTCAAACCCCGATTGCGTTCGTTTGACTTGAGTGCTTCTGCTACGCTGACTGGTATCAAAGTTTGAATTATGCGCTCAACTTTCCCGTTGGCTTGAGCGTGCCTTATAGAGTTAAGCGTGTGTTTAATGCCGTACTTGCAACAAAAATCTTCAAACTTGTGTGCTGTAAATTCATTCCCGCGATCCGAAATAAGTCTTTCCAGCGCAATGAAATCCAGAATGAATGGTTCCAACTTACGTGTCACTGTGTCAAATCCGGTGAATTTAGTTAGGCTGTCAATGATGACAAAAACAGACTTGTATCCACTCCCACTTGTCATCAAAGGTCCCTAATGGTCTACGTGGATAACTGCAAACGGTCTGCTTCCTGGGGGAATGGGATGAAGTTCCCCAGCTTGCTTCCCGGTGCTTGTATTTGCCATTATTCAGTGAACCCAAGTTCTGATATGTTGCTGAAAATATATTCTCATCGTCGGAAAGTAGTAGTTCCGACTAGCTTTCTAGTACATCCTGTCGCGACCATGATGCCCTTATTAGTCGTGGAAACGAACGACGATTCCTTTTCGCATCGTAGCTAGAACGACGAACTTTATTCATCCTTTCTCGTACTTGCACAAAATTCCTTCGTCGAGTTCGTATCCTTCCACTTCCCCTTTTTCTCTTGCAGTTTGTTCAGTTTCATCTTTGCGTAGAATGTTGATTTTTCGTTGCAGTTTCTCATCTTCGTGCAGATGAAGAAGAATCTCATCCGATTCGGTGTTTAATGCAAACATCGATGCTTTCTCTTCGATGTTCTCTTCCATTGCGTCCTATGCTGCTTCTCTGCTCATAGCATCCACATGTTGGAGTTTTTCTTCAAGGCGGTGAACAATCTCATATCTATACTCACTTGAGAGGTGGAGCCATCTCATGATCTGCGGATTCTCCGTTCTGTAAGTTCTAAGATAAATTAACGCTCGGCAATCAGCCACAATCGTGAAGGGTATGTTAATCAGGAATACTCTCAATCGGCTCACTTCCCACACAATTGCCAACAACTTCAACTTACTCGAGTAAGTTGTGGTAACCCTCAGTAGTATTTTCACGAATCCAAGTACGCAATACTTCCCCCCCCCCCACAAGCCACATCTCAATCTCAAAAATCCCAATACCTACACGGCTGAAATGAGATGCAAGCTTACAGTGTAAATACTGTAAGCAATATACCTTCATTTTAATTTCAAAATTTCTTTTCTTTTATAATTTAGTTTCCCTGTTTTATTTAATTTAATAACTTTTGAATCAGTCTCAACCAACAGACTGACCTCAATTTGGCACCCAACGTGAGGCCTGAAAGAAAAGTTAACACACTTTTCATCCCATCTTCTGCCCTACACACTCCTCTTATAAATAATGCCCCCTTCGCTCAGAGTGGGCATTAATCTCTTAAAAAAATGCTTTCACTTCTGGGAGTGACTAAACACCCAGTGGCGCCCATGAACTTCGACATGGACTCTTCGGTGCCTGAACTTGGAGTTTAATCAAGTGGAGCATCCCCACCCTAGTGGTAGTCACTGGAGCATGAATTCCTCGATAGATCTATCCCCTATGGCGAACCCACGCCTTGGAAAATGAAGGCCTTGTGGGAATCCCTTGGAGATATTTTCCAGAGCACCGAATGCCCCCCGAACAATACCTCCTTCAAGGTCCATCAAGCTAGCACCTCCACAATCGAAATTCCCAAATTTTTTGGCATCAGAATTTTGGGCTTTTTTTGGCCTTTTTTTGGGCTGTATTACCGATTTTTGGGCTCCACTACTTTTTTTGAAAATTCAAATTTTGTGTCGAGGTGCTGGCTTGAATCAAGCCAGCACCTCCACTACATAGAAATTTGAAAAAATTAAAAATCAAAGACGACAGAATTTTGGGCTTTTTTTGGGCTCTTGAACGCGCCAAAAACCAATTTCCAAAAACAACCCCTAGCGGAAATAAAACTACCCCCTATATAAAAAAACAAACTAGGAAGAAATTAAATGCACCACAATTTCGGGCTTATTTTGGGCTCTCAAATTCACAGAAAAAAAATTCAAAAAACCACCCATTATGAGCAAAAAACCACCCCCTTGTCAAAAATTACATCTGAAAAAAAATAAAGTGTGTCATGATTTTTGTCTTATATTGGGCTCTCGAAAGCACCACACAAAATTTTCAAAAACCACCCCCAAGTACACAAAACATCCCCAGAATATATAATATCTGCTGGGTGCCAAGGGGGTTGATTTCCACGTTAAGGGTTAGAGCCCAAAAATCAGTGTTGGTATTTTGGAAGA
>CAKNXH010055971.1:5746-58791 GCA_932178445.1 Andricus quercusramuli | reverse complement strand
TTTCGAAAATGTTTTAAAAAATTTGGCTGATTGACACTTAGAAATTTGTGTGTTATGGATTGCTGACCAGTCTCAGATCTGGGCAGAACTAGACTGTCACGATTAGACGGTCTAGATGACGCCAGATCTGGGCCAGATCAGACATCAGACTGCCAGAAGATTTTTCCACTAGGGTAAAACAGTTTAATTTTCAAATAAGCAGTTGTCATTTGTAACCGAAAAAGATGCAATTTCTACCTGCGTAGATAAATTTTCAACCCGAAAAGACGACTTTTCAACAAAACAGTTAAATTTTCAACTAAAAAGAATGACTCAGGTTTTCCCTGACATTCCCTCACTTTCTCTCACCAGTTTTAAATTCCCTTACTTTCTCAGACTGTCTGGAATTCTCTGTTTTTTTGTAATCCTGTATAACTCAGTTTTTTTTTTCAAATTATGAAGCTTTCCACAAAAATTTTAATTAAAACAGCGAAGAGATTAAGAGATTTCAAAATGAATTAAAAATGATAAACGATAAATTATCGAAATTCCAAGAATATTTATAAAATATTTCCTCTCACCTGGATTATCATAAATCGCTAATCGAGGGATGGGAAGTTCGTATAGGGGTTCGACCTCCACCGCGGATGAAACATAACGGCACAAATCGAATTAAATATCTCACAATTTTGCGAGAACGTAATTCATATCGAGATAGGATAGGATTTTGGCGAAGCGCCAAACATCCTCGACGCGTCGAAGGCGATGCTGCTAAAGGACATCATAAAATTATTTCAGGGAAAATAGAATTTTTATCATTCCATTAACAAAGCCAATTCTTGCTTTTAATGAACCAAAACAATTCTCTATTGATGGCGTCGGCTCTGCGAAAATTGGAGTGATAAACGTCTAACCAGCGCAAAAGAAATTGTTCCCGTCTTTTTATAGCTCACATTTAATGTACATATAATGAGTCTCGTTACTGTTTCATGTTTAATTCACTGTTGTTATTACGATTTAAAATATTCTGAAAATTATCATTTTGTCTTGCATCAGTATTTCCATGCGCTTTTATTTTTTAATTATCGCGGTGATATAATTTGCACTTTTGAAGATCAAAGTTGAAAACTATCAAATGTTCAAAAGTTAGAAACAAAAATTTCACCTTGTTTATATAAGAAGACATTTTTTTATATTCAAAATATTAAAATAATATAACTAGTTTATTTGTTCGCGTCTTCGCGACCCATCGATCGACTTATTGATGAAACTTTTATGACATAACCCTCGGAGCACACTATGGGTCACTCCGACCCTTAAAACGATTTTTGTCATATTTTGGACAAAAATATCGAAAATTTCATTTTTTCAGACTTTTTTTCTCGAAAAAACTGTTTTTTTTTCAATGAATATTTTCGACATGTAAACAGCGGCAAAGTGTACAGGGTCTCACAGACCCACAGTCAACTCCGTGATCAAAAAAATAGGTGTGTGCTCCGAGGGCATTACCGATTTATGAAGTTTAAAAAAATGGTATGTTCTGTTTATATGATAAAATTTGTTTTCATATTCAAAGTATGACAATATTAGATGTAGTATATTTGTTCGCGTTCTTGAGATGCATCGATTGGCGTATTGTTGAATCTTTTATAACCCACTAGTACCGATTTATGAAGTTTCGTCAAGGTGTATTCTGTTTATCAGTAATTGTCAAATTGAAGGCAAACTTGAAGTCCCAGTAATATAACATTAAATTAGAAACTCGTGCTGATTTAAAAAAAAATTTAATAAACACTTATTATCAACCTCTACAAAATGGTCAGTTCTTTTTTTTTCATTTCTGTTCCTATTTAATTTAATTTAACATAAGAACACCCGAAACGTCATAACCGTACGGCGTCCCAACCTCACTTTGCACAAGGATAAACTGATTTTCTCCTTTTTTTTAGACAGTAACCTGAAAAACGCTTAACGTATCAAGTTTGTAAACTTCACATGAACATAAATGTAATGCATGCACATTTTTTAAGTCAAATAAATAATATTGTAAAAGCCTTGAAGTCTTTCTCTCAATTTTTTCCATTTCAGACGTCATTACCGTACATATATTTTTCTAGTAAAATATTGTAGTTACAGTTGAGTAATAAATATAGAAATATTAGGCGTATCGTTTAATTCAAGATTTTATAAAATTGAGCTCAAAATATTTACTCTCTTTTTAGTGAATCCGATAATAAAACTAAAAATTGCATCTTGACAACAAAAACGTCATTACCGTACGTGCGTTAAAAACCATTTTCGGCGTGAAAAAAAAATGATAAAAACCATTCCGTTACTTGCTTGGCGGTGTTTTCCTTCATAAGTGGGTGACTTTTTATAACTAAAATCTGTTGTTGTTTTATAAACATTAAAAAGGGTTAAACTTTAACATTTTTATCGCGTCATTACCGTACGGAACAATAGAACAGCGGACGACTGATCATATGCGCGTGCCCATGGATTAATTATTATTTCTTATTTTCATAACTGCCCCTGTTGGATAACAATTTTTTACGTGTGATAAGATCAATTTCCGTTATGGAATATTCAATTCCTAATATGAATATGATTGTCACTGTAGGAGCTAAAATTTGCCTACAATTTGACAATTACCCATATATGCAAAAGACTTTATTCATATCACGAATACTACATTACTGTATCTGCTATATTTATTTGCTTCTACGAGACGTATCAATTGTCCTATTGAAAAACCTTCCATGACATCTAATCATCTAGTGATACCGATTTATGAATTTAGAGAATATATTGCTTACCTTGTTGATATGAGAAAAACGTTTTTAATGTTGGCAATAAAACAGTAATATACATCCAAATTGTATAATTTAAAAATATAAAACTCTTGAATTGGGAGAATTCAAAATTTAAAACTTTGAGAATTCAAACAATGCGTAATAAATTTTACAAAATTAGAAAACTAAAAATATCAAGAATTTGAAATAGCACTATTTTTAATTAAACAATTTCCAAATTGAATAATTTGCAATTCAAACATCCATACTTTAAAAAGTTCAAATTTGATCGTTTCAGACAATACAATTTATAATTTAAGAAACATAAATTTGAATAAATAATTTTAAATTTATCTCTCCAATATTGAAGATTTCAATTTAGAGGCATTAAAATTAAAAACGTTCAAGACTATGAAATTTTAATTACGAATCGTTAAAAATTGATTGATTCACAATTGAAACATTAAAAATATATTGTGAAAATTGATTCACATTGTAAAATTGAAAAAATAAAACATTTTAATACTTGAACGATATTTAATTAATAATACAAAGAAGGATATACAATTTTTGTTGATCCACAGCGAGAATTTTTTTCAATATTATAACTGATGAACGAAATGAAGATATTTTGAACATAAACGCTAACATTTGAAACACCGAAAGGGCATAAGCGGCAAAGTTTGGAATTTCAAACGGTAACAAACGCCAACATACTCGTATGAAATAACGAAAGGACATAAGGGCCAAAATTCGGCAGGTCAAAAGGGCATAAGCGCTGAAGTTTGGAATTCCAAAAAGGAATAAACACCGAAATTCGGAACAACAAAAGGGCATGAGGGCCAAAATTGGGCAAACCAAAATGGCACAAGCACTGAAGTTTGGAATTCTGCAAGGGCCATAATCGCTAAAATTTTACAAGCCAAACTGACATTAGCGCTAAATTTTCGGATTCTAAGAGAGCATAAGTGCCAACATTTGGCAAAAAGGAGGGCATAATCGTCAAAATTTAAAATGCGAGAAGGAAATTTAAAAAAATTAAAACTAAAATAACGATAACGTTAAAAAAAGTGGTAAATTGAAAACAACCTAAAAAATGAATTATTTGGAATTTTGAACACCGAACTCAAAGTTTTTTTCGCTATTCCATAATACATGAAATCTCGACATAAAGTAACTTTATGTCGAGATAAAGTGGTGTACGTAGTGGTGTAGTCGAGGCCCAGCGGGGCCTGGCGGCGCTAGGCCACCTATTTTGGATGCCTAGAGGCGCTAGGCCACCTTTTTTCCTCAATTGAGCTATTTAAATTATTTTTTTTTATTATTATACCATTAAACCATATCCCTTTCGGGGTAAACCATAACTCATTCGGTTCTAGTCCTGTTATGCCACTAAGGATTGAGTAAGTATTTATAGGAAAGAGAGAAGAATGTATAGGGGAGTAGATCGAATATGAAAATTGCCATGATTGACAATGATGCTGATAGTTCCTGCTGCTTTGATTTTTTAATTTTACAATATTGTATATTAAAATTCAAATATTCAAAATGTCAGGTCAATTTATAAATGAATGTTTCAAAATTTCATATTAAACGCTTTGATAGTTAGTTTCGAATAAAATAATTTTAGATGTAAATATATAAAAAAAAAAAAATTGATTAGCAGTTCGAACTCGAAAGTTCATGGCCTCACTACCCGATTCGGGTAGTGTTTCTAGGTGGATAAATACTACCAGTGTGGGTCCACCAAACCCACGACGGGCCAACACCACGCAGTATTCCCTGAACGGTCACCCATCCAAGTACTAACCGCGCCCAACGCTGCTTAACTTCAGTGATCTTACGGGAACTGGCGTTTTCAGCGTGGTATCGCCGTAAATGTAGATGTAAATATAAAGTAATTTGAAATTAAAAAGCTCAAAATGTCTGATTTTTATTTGAAGATTTAAACAAATAAATCATTTTAAATTAGAAAGTATGCGATTGATAAAGTTGAAGAATAAGAGAAGTTTTTTTCTGAAATTAGTGTTAAAAATAAAACGATATGAAAATAAAAAATGAAAAATTGTGTTTAAAATCAAAATAGATAAAAATTAAACTTACTGAAATTGATATCTCAGCAACTGAATAATTTTGCTAATCTTACGTGGATGCAATTTTAGAGTTCTGAATTTTCACGTTGAACGCTAAATTTTCAATTTTACAATTTCATAATTTTCAGTTTTGCAATTAAAATTAAATTGGTTGAATTTTGGAAAGTATAATAATTATCAGTTTAAAAATTAGTAATTTTCAAGTGATTTAAATTTACTTAAAATATTCAAAATTTCAAAGGACTTGAGTTTAAAAAAGGTTTAATATTACAATTTTGGGTGACTAACATTTTTCCAGTTTTAAATGAAGTTTGCGTTCGTTTAAGTTTCAGCGCATGGAGCAGACATTTTTTCATTCTTAATGATTCCCATTAAAAATTAATATTTATTTTGAACGTTTTTTTAGAATAATTTAATTCATTTTTTGATTTTAGAAAAATTTTTCCAGTCAGCTTTAATATTAAATTATAATTTTCTCATATAATAACAATTAAAAATTTCAGAACCTTTGATTTTGAAAGATTCAATTTAGTTTTCAATTTCAAATTGTCAAATAATTATCGCTTAGAATTCAAAATCATTCAAATATAAAGTTTTCAATTATTTACTTTTGAACGCTTTAAATTAAAAATGACACAGATTCAATTCCTTTGAATTTTAAATGATCCAATTTCCACACTTAGAATCTTAAAATATTCAATTTTTAACTTTTTGAAATTGTCCTATTTTCAAATTTTTTTCTGAAATCATTCAGTATCGTGATTGTTCAATTAAAAATAAAATTGTTTCATTTTTAGCGCTTCAAATGAGAAATTATACAATTCAACTCTTTTTTTTCTAATTAAATTGTGCAAAATCGATCCACATATATATTTTTTTAAATTTCAAACGTTTCCAATTCCAAATTAGAAATTAATAATCATTGTTCTAAAAATGTTGAAAAAATATTAAAAACTTGGGTTAATAATGGATTTTTATATTGTTCATATTTTCAATTTATTATTTTTAATGTTGGGAAATAAAAATCTAGAGACGTGAACGCTAATACACGTTATAATTAAATGTGTGTCTGTATTTTCCTTTGCGGGCACTTGTGGGCACCTTGTAGGCTATATGCTCTGATATATACACACTGTGTGTCTGTGTGGGGGGGGGGGGTTAAAAATATGTAGCCACGTTTTAATCAAATCATAAAAGTCGAATCAACTTTCTTGACAATACCTCTTTGCAATCCTGGAGAAGGGAGGGGGGGGGGGGTAGCGCTGGGCCACCTACATTTTTAGGACTACACCACTGATAAAGTTCCCACATATAACGTTTTTCCGCATTTAGCGCTCGGTTCTTCTGGTCCCATGGTCACTCCCATGAGAAGCCTGTATAAATTTCCACGCATATAAAGCTTCACGCTTATAGCACTTTCCCGCATTCAACGCTCTAATTTTGCGGTCACAACACAGAAAAAACAGAAGATAAACTTTACATCGATTTCCGACGAAAAATTCTCTGCAACAAAAATTAACTTCACAGGATAAACTTTACACAAATATCAGTTAAACTTTCTTTTTTATTCCATGATAAACACATGTATTTTGAAAGACGCGGAGTTGGCTGAACAAAACTTTATCGCTCTAAAAAATTTCCTGCAACAAATTTTATTCTTAGTTTTTTTTTGTGAAAGTAAAATTTCTCCCACTTATAACGATTTCCTATTGACCTGTCTGTAAGCAAAACAGTAAGTAATAAGCTCTACCCCGAAAAAGTGGGGGTGCAGAAGGACCAATCGTGTTCGACGTTCATTTAAACAGTGACAAGCTGATTCATTAAGCGTTCAGTATACGTTCACCTACAGCCCTGTTCGTAAGTCCCACTTATTTTCGCTCCTCCGGCACTTTATTGTGCTTTTGCCGCAAAAATTTAAAATCGTTGTCTGGATGTAACCAAAATGTCAACACCATGAAAATGAAAAGCATTTTCATTGACAGCAAAATGTGAAATCTTGAGAAAATACGACCAAAACAGAAGCTTAAATCAAAAAGAATTCGCAGCATCATTGGAAATTTCTTCGTCTACATTCAGAACAATGGTGAGTCACTTTAAAGATATTGAAGAGAATGCTCTTTTGAGTTCTGGTAAAAGGAGGAAAGTCAAATCAGAAAACCATGATAACTTAGAGCACATTTTGCTTGAATGACTACATCAAACTCGCGCAGTTCAAATTCCTGTTAGTGGACCAATTGTAGAGAAGGAGATATTAGAGATAGCTCGAGAGATTGAATTAGCAGATTTTACCGCATCTTCGGGGTGACTTGATCGACTTCCTAAACATCATGTTATCGTTTATCGACAAATCAGTGGCGACGCGGAATCCGTTGATGAATCTGTGGTTGAGAATTGGCACTTCCATCCAGAGAAGGGACTTTTGAAGGACTATGCACCGGGCGATATCTTCATCGCAGACGAATTTGGCATTTTCTTTAACGTTATGTTCCATTATTATACCATTAAGCCTTTTCCCTTCCGGGGTAGGCGTGACTTGTTCGGTTGGAAGGTAGTGAAATAGGTATGAGGTTGATCGGTATATGGGTATAGGGTGGATGGGTATGTAGGTGTTATGTATAGATGTTTTAGATTGATCTGGAGTTCTCGTGTTATTTATATAAATGACACGTTCACTCCGCAACACTGCTCCGACCCAGGTTGCTGATCAATCTCTCTAGCGATCACCCCAAATGAGGAGCCTCACAAAATTATTATGTATGGTTCCCCACTTGGGCCCATTAGAATCCAAGGTCTTTGTTTCAGGCATCATTCACTCTATTGTCACTCTGTTTATAAACTATTTGTCGCCACATATTTCTGTCCTGGCATACTACTCTAGCTTCATTCACGTCCATGCATTTTTTCATGCAGGCTCTTGTATTTCTATGGCTTCTTATGTCTCTTCGTATTAGTGTCTCATTCACAGATTCTAACCATTCTTTCGGCGGTTCACCTCTGGGCATTTTGCCATTTACTTTACCTTTATACACTTGCTTGATCAGTCGTTCATCTTTCATTCTTTCAAGATGTCCGAACCACCTTAGCTGATTTCTTTCCCATATGTCAACTAGTGTCTCCCCTGTACCACATTCTTCGAGGATTGTCTCGTTTCGTATTTTGTCCATCAGTGTTTTCCCGCATATTATGCGCAGAGGTTTCATGCCGATCGCGTTGATTTTACTCCTGTCTTTTTCTTGACAGGTCCATGTCTCGCTACCGTATAGTACAGTCGGTACGAAAATAGAGTTATGTATGGCCATTTTAGCTTTTTTTGATATGTTTTTATTTGTGAGGATGGACCTTGCTCTACCGATAACCTGCTTACCCTTATTTATGCGCTTATCTAATTCCCCATCTATTTTTCCGTCGTTAGTGAATAGACTACCTAGATATACGTACTTGTCAACTTGTTCTAATTTCTCATCATTTAGAACTATGTTGCATATTGTTTTCTCACTTTTTCCCTCAAACACCATGACTTTCGTTTTATTCACGTTAATTTTGAGGTCCATGTTCTTCATGCTTGTATTAAGTTTATTCAACATTCTTTGCAAGTCTTCGACTGATTCTGCCATAACAATCTTGTCATCCGCGAAAGCCAACCCACGTACCTTGACGGTTTCGAGATCTACACCTTTTTCGTCGAAGAGGGCAGTTCTAAGACACTTATCCATGAATATGATAAAAAGCCACGAGGACATAACGCATCCTTGTTTCACGCCTTGCATAATATCGAACCATTCACTCTTTTTCCCATTTACCCTTACACTCGCTTTACTACCTGTATATATTGTTTTTATTGCTTGTAGGAGCCCTCCATTCACTCCATACTCTTTAAGGACTTCCCAAAGTTTACTTCTATTTACCGTGTCGAATGCTTTTTCTAGATCGATAAATGCACAGAAGACTTTCTTTCCTACTCTCAAACTTTTTTCTGCGACCTGTCTTAGGCTAAATATCTGATCCGTACATGATCTTCCTGGCATAAATCCACTTTGGACTTCCCATATTTTCTCTTCTGTAATTTGCATTACCCTACGGATAAGTATTTTTGAGTATATTTTACTTACGGTACTTAGTAGGCCTCTGTAATTACTGCAGTTGCTTTTATCTCCTTTTCTTTTGTATATTGGTACGATAATCGCTTTTCTCCAATCGTCTGGGACTTCTCCCGTTTCGATACATAAATTTATTAATTCGCACAACCTGTGTGGTATGTACTCGCCACCGTATTTAAGCATTTCAGCGCTAATATTGTCTATACCCGCAGCCTTACCGTTTTTCAAGTTCTTAATTATATCTCTGACCTCAGTGACACAGACTTTTTCAATTGGGTTTTCTAATGCATTATCTTCTATGTCGCAGTTTTGTTGTCCGATATTTTCACCTCCCAATAATTCTTTGAGACTCTTTCAAAGCGTCTACTATTCCGTCTATATCATATCGCATTTCGCCTTTGCTGTTTCTCATGCTAGCAAACTCTGTACTTTTACTTTCCTTCAACTGTTTATATAATAGTTTCATAATTCCTTCAAAGCAGTTTATTATTTTATTCTCTTCTTCTGTTCTGATTTTCTCTTTACTCTCTTTGACTAGTCGTTTAACTTTCCTACTTTTGTGTCTGTAACCATTTTTAAGTCTAGTTCTCTCCTCATTGCTAAGACCTGTCATGTTCAGCGTTTTCTTGTGCGCTTCTTTCTTTTCTTTTTGGGCTGCCGCAATTTCATCGTTCCACCACGCATCGCCAGACTTTCTTCCTACAACCGCTGTACCACATACTTCGGTCGCAGTTTTGACAATGACATCCCGTAATAAAGTCCACGCGCCCTCTATATCTTTATTGCTTATAAGCGCTTCCCACGTTGCCCTATATATGCTTTCAGTTAACCTCTTTTTAAACTCTGTTTGCACTTCTTGTCTCTGTAAATTTTCAATTTTTATTCGTGTTTGTTTCGTTTTCTTTGTTTTCTTTGTTTTCCATCCCCGCCCTAAGTTTATTTTGCAGAATAAAAGGTAATGATCAGAATTGCATTCGGAACCCCTCATGACTCTTGTATCTTTAACTAGTTCTCTTAATCTTTCATCCGCAATAACAAAGTCAATTATGCTGTGGCTATTTCCTTTACGCCAGGTGTACATGTGGATCATTTTATGTCTAAACCAAGTATTTGTGATAAATAGGCCCTTTTCTAAGCATAAACTAACTAACTTTTCCCCGTTATAATTTTTTCTTGTTGGATCTCCAAAATTACCTAGCACCCTTTCTGTATCTGTATCCTGACGTTGGACACCGACCCATCCGTTCATATCTCCTAGCAGAATTATTCTTTCACCTTGATCGCAAATACTTATTGTATCATTTAGAGTGTCCCAGAAGGCGTCCTTAACTTCCCTCGAATCGCTATCAACTGGTGCGTAGCACGCTACGATAAATAATCTTCTGATTCCTACCTTCATTCTAGCCCACAGCAATCTGGGTGATACAAAATTATGCTCTATGAGATGATGACTTGCTTTTTCACTCATAATTAAACCGACCCCTTGACTACGATGCGATTCGCTATCTACTCCTGACCATATTTCAAAACCGCAACCCTTTTTCTTCGTCTCAGGTACACATATAATATCTAGTTTCCTCACGTGCATAGTTTCTCGTAGTTCTCTTATCTTAAGATCATTCACTCCTCTAGCATTCCAAACACCCAGTCTCCATTCATCGCCCGAAACAAGACCTTTACGCTTACCGTGTGCATGCCTTTGGTCAATCCGAGTTTCAGTCCGTTCCGAGGCTACTTTATTGTTTGTATTATTCATGTTTAGATTGTGCTCCCAACTATCACCTGTATGCGCGAGATTTGTTTTGCGAGTCGAAATCATGTCCGAATTAAGCAGTGATTTGTCTTATGGTGGAGTCAAGCTGTAACGTTTGCTGAGAAGGTCACCAGCCTTAAGCAGCGTTTTATTAGATAGGAGTTGATATGCTCCCATTTACCGATTGCCGGCCGACCTCTAAAACACGAGCCAATAACTCCTTTTTTTTTTTTTTTTTTTTTTCTTCAATTCAAAGATGGAACTTGTCATGGCGGAAAGTTATGTAAAGAGAGACGCACTGTACTGTTGTGCGCGAATAGTGAAGGTACAGATACATTGAGTCACTTAGTCATTGGCAAATCGGTCAAACCAAGTTCTTTCAAAAATGTACGCTGCTTCCCATGTGAATACTCACCACAGCGACGTGCTCTTGAAAAACATCACACTTGAGTTCCTGCCTTCAAATGCGACCAGCAAGCTGCAGCCTCTGGATCAAGGCATGATCAAAGTTGTTGAACAAAACTGTCAGAAACGCATAGTGGACTTCATGAAGGATCCGACGATGAAGCCTAAGGTCAATGTTTTGGATGCCATGCACTGGATCACCGCATCTTGGGAGGATTTGAAACCGGAACCAATCCGAAATTATTTCAGAAAGGCTGGATTAGTAGCAGAGAACATCGAGATAGGCGAGGTTAGCATTTGACTTATACTTTTATTATTCCTCTGCGTATGAAGCTATGCTTATCTCTTTATTCATGCCCAATTTTTTACAGGTACCGTGTGAAGTAATGCTTGAAGATGGTGAGAGTCAGATTTTGAGAGTACGTAGGTCTAGATGACAATCTCATCACCACTGAACAAAGGTCCTTATCAGACATTATCACTGACTCGATTCAGAGTAAGGATAAAGATAATAATGAAGAAGATGATGATTTCGATGACGAATCGCCCCCTCCTGCTCCTCCATCGAGATCAGCTGCATTAGATGCACTCTCCAGCCTTAGAGAATATTCTTTAAGTTCTTCAAAAGAGTCTGAGGAATTCTTTCGTAGCATCTATAAACTGGAGAGTAAAATCATCAAAATAAAAAATGATACACTGCGACAAACTGTTTTACAGGACTTTTTCAGCTAGCTTGATTTTAGTGGTACATCTAATTTGTAGTAAATAATTTTTTATTTTCAATAGTGATAATTAATGTTAATTGATAAAGATTATTTATCATTTTTTAAATTAATAATAAAAAAATGAAACTTTTTGGATCGCTTATGTAAATCACTATAAATTACACATATTACTCTGGATTACGAGTTAATTAATTGAATTACTATTTTGTGGGAAATAATTCTTTTTTTATTGAAAATGTAAATATTCCATTGTTGGTTATATAAAACGCGATAAAACGTTATACATGACATTTTTAGCTAGATTGATTTTAATGGTACATTTAATTTTTGATCAATAATAATTCTTTATTCGTAATAGTGATAATTAATGTTGATTAGTGACAATTATAATTTAATGATAACGAATGATCTGATTGCTTGATAAAAGAGAAACGTTTATGTCCTAAAATCTAAATTGTAATTCTTCATGAAAATTCCCTATTCGAAATCATAATTTCATTCATTTATAAAAATTCCCTGGAAAAACTGCAATTCTTCAATAAAATTCGCTGCCCCTAAACTAATGTTATTGACCTAACTTATGTTCTTGTAGAAGATTATTATACTCCAGTTTGATTTAGAAGTGAGTTAACATCCATATTTGGAATTTTGTTTGTAGAGTAATAACGTATTTTTTCCTTTCAAATTAACATGCTATTTCAAATGGGGAAAACCCCGTTTCCGGAAAAATGGGGAAATAAACTACGTGTTATTAACTTTTCATATATTTGATTTTAATTACTTCTTAAGAAATTTTCAAGGAATCGCTTCCACCTCATTACGTTTAAATTTGACGCCCTAAACACTGTGTATTGTTCATGGAAAATTGCCCGAAAATGCAAAATAGCAGTTTTATTTAAAATTCATACTAGAGACAGACTGTTTTTGAATTTTTTGAGCATACATTTTTGTATTCGATAAGCAACAAGTTTGTAAGTATTTTTGGACTCAATCTTCATGGGAGGAAATTTAAACAAATAAAAATTATTTAAGCGATTTCAAAACGTCTTCATCAAAAAATATGACTCCCAAAAAATACTGATTGAGCATGACGTACATGCGTTTTTATATTATGTCAAAATTGGTGTTTTCATGAGTTTTTCATTTTAAATCACAGATATTTTTAGGCTCTAAATTTCACTTCTGCATGACATTTTTGGTTAATCTATGGTGTGACTTAATATTTAATTTAATTGAGCAAAAATCATTGTTTAAACAAATTATTGCTGTTCGTAACTATCTCCGTCTATACTAATGCCAGATAATTGTGTTTTTTTCTGAAATTTTTAGCTTTTTGTCCACTTTTCACTCAGTGAGGTAATAATTAGTGAAAGTTAACAAACAAGCTTATTCAAATAATTTATTATTGTTTATAACTATCATCCCTTAGAATAATACTAGAAAAATGCTTCTTTCTAAAATCTTTAGTTTTGCTTTGACTTTTTAGTTATGAACAAATAATAAGTGAACCTCAACAAGAATCATTTTTGAATAGTATATTGTGTTGTTTCAAGCAAATTCAGTAGATCTATCTATCTATTAGGTAAATCTGTGGAAAAATTTTTTATTTTTTGTAGAATAAAAAAATTGATGTTTGCAAAGGTAATAAAAGTTGCAATGTTGCAGGAACCTTTTATAGATATAAAAGCACATTTACAACCCTTATAATTTTTTATATGGATCGTAAAAATTCTGGGATACTCTGTATGTACTGAGAAAAATATTATTTGGGGATGAGGTTGGGAAATTAAAAATTAAGCTGTGAAACATCACCAAAATATAACATTGTTTCATTTTCAAAACCAAAAATAAAAACATACTAACTTTGATCAATTCGTTCCTCATGGAGGAAGCTTTGTAATGGTAACGATTTCGAAAAATGTTCATTACCTTTTTTTCAACACTTAATAATATTATAAAAGTGTTTTTTTTATAGCAAAACTTTTTTCAATAACATAATTCAAAATTGATTCAAGTACATGAAAGATTCCTTTCTTCGAGACGAATCGATTGACTTATAATATTAATACATTATATCAAAGAGAAAGGAAGTTACGGTCATTTATACCAATCAAACTATCTATTTTTATAGTAAAAATTTTGTTGTTCACATAATTTCAAGTTGATGCAAGAATAGAAAGGATCTGTTGATTTGAGATTTTATTGAAGAATAAGGAAGTTATATTGATTTATAATATTTGAAAAATCGGTTTTCCATACTTGACCTTTTTTCATCAACAAAATTCAAAATTAATAATATCAGATATGGCTAAAATAAAAATAACCATTCAGCAATTATTCTGATGAAATTTATTAAAAATTGTAATCTTTCATTTTTTGTGAGGGGGTAAGAGTTAAAGATGCAAAAACGAACACTTATAGTCTTAATGTACCTGTATCTGTGATCGAAAAAAGAAAAACTCATGAAACCATCATTTGCGACATAAAAGTGCTTTGAGCGACCCCTAAATATTTTTCTCAAATATATCAAAATTTATGAGTCTACTTCTAGCCCAAAGGAGCATGTGTTTCCACCATGGCTGCTCAAAACTTGAAAAAAAGATTTTTTGGACCACCCTAAACAAGTAGTTTTTTCCTCATTCTTCACAGAACTAAGCTTTTCCCATTCAAAATCTCACGTTAATTTCAAAAGACTTATTTTAAGAAACATGAAATTTCTCTCTCCGGGAACCTCTTATACGATTTTTTAAAAAATGTTTCCGACGTCTCTCTCTATGAACGAGACAATGTAATAAAGGGAAAAAATATTATTGCCCGAATTGTGACTGTATGGGTCTGAAAAACTAGTATAAAATCAGCTAGAATTTCAGAGCTAGATATAATTTTGTCATTGGAGCGCACGGTGGGATAGTGTCGCGCGGTTGGTGACGCCCCGGTAATTCGTGCGGTGGCCGTCGATATCGGTGGTCGTGCGGTCGCCGTCGATGGCGTTATGGACTCACGGTGATAGATGGTAGTGTTGCGGTCTTGATTTGTTCTGAGTGATCCAAGAATAGCAAGAACGATGTAGTGGAAGATGTGCGTAAAAACCACTGTAAGTTTTGTAAACTCAGTGGATATAGGACAGTGTAATATTTTTGTAAATTCAAAGTGGTCTTGTAATTTTCCCATCCCGCCTCTCATTATATTTTCGACGATAGAGCTGTCCCGGTTGGGAACGAAAACTTCTTTTACTCTTGTTACAGTAACTAGTTGCAAATTCAGATTTAGGAAATAACTTTGCTAGAGATTCTCTTTCGCTCAGTCAGTTTGACCAATGAGCAGTCTGGAACGTCTCAACGAGAAAATGTACACCTACTGGGTGCATTGGCCCGATAGAACAATTGAGTACGAAAAGTACTGACCCAGCATTATTCAGATATACAACCTGTACGTGAACGCACTCACAAGTTCCATCCGCCGGGATGTAAGGATTTCCGAGGTTATGGCCGTCGAGGGCGGATATAAGCAAATGCAAAAGGGAAGATAGGGAGGGCTACAATGGGGCCGTAAAAGTGGGATTCAAAGGTTTAGATAAAATAAAAAATATTATACTCCTAAAATAGCTACGATGAAAACACGTCTTTCACTTTACAGATAAAAAATTCCTAAAATTGAGCTTAAAATATATTTTCCCCGAGGAACATGTCTTCACGATAGAAATTTAAGATTTTAACCGTTTTTCAAAGGCCTAACCAACCTTAAAGGTAAACCTAGTAGTCTTGATGTTTAAAATATATCTTTTTTGAGAGAGTTGTGTTAATAACTGAAATTCAAGATACCCTAATGGGTTTTCGGAGGTCTCGTCATTCTTAGAAGTAAGCCTGGTAGTCCAGGTTTTCAAAATTCATCTTCCCTTAGAAAGTTGCGTTCAGAACTGAAGAAGGAGGAACGTTTGACTCACGAGGTTGTTTAAAATTTCAGTTATGAACACAACTTCCTCGAGGAAGGTGTATTTGGAACATCCGAACTAGTGGGTTTAATTCTTAGAATGACGAGACCTTAGAAAACCGATCAAGGTGTTTCAAATTTTAGTTAGAAACACAACTTCCCTAAGGAACATGTATTTTAAACACCTGGACTACCAAGGTTACTTCCTGAAACGACGAGACCTTCGAAAACCCATGAGGTTGTCTAAAACTTTAGTTATGGGCACGACTTCCTCGGGGAAGGTAAATTTTAAATACCTGAACTAACGAGTTTACATCTTAGAATGACGAGACCTTTGGAAACCGATCAGCGTGTTTTAAATCTTTATTATGAACACAACTTTCCCCAGGAAGATGTATTTTAAACAACTGGACTACCGAGTTTACTTCTTAAAATGACAAGAGCTTCGAAAACCCACGAGGTTGACTAAAATTTTAGCTATGAACACAACTGCCTTGAGGAAGATTTATTTTAAACACCAGGACTACCAGTCTTACTGCTTAGAATGACGAGACCTTCAAAAGCCCATGAGGTTGTCTGAAGTTTTAGTTATGGACACAACTTCCTCGAGAAATATGTATTTTGAACACCTGTCCCATTATCGACGCCATCAATCACATTATCATTTTAACAATTATTTGTCAACTCTAAATAAATCATTCATTTTTATTGATCCTCTAAAGCGAATCATATTAAGCTGAAATTGTAGATCAATATAGCTGCAACAATTTGATATCCCAAGTTTTAGTGTGTATAAAATAATGTATTCAAATTCAGTTAGCAACAACACATTTCCAGTGAACGACACCGGTATTGATTCTGAATTTAAAATAATTTAAGAAGGTATTTATAAGAAATATTATGTAATTTAGTTGTTTTAGACAATAAATGAAATAGCAATCATAACAACATGGATATCATTTTAAAAAGTGCGTATAATTCCCTAAAATCTTCCTTCTGTTGGGTGTCGTTTACTGAGAGATAGTTGTGTCGTTCACTGGTTTTGAAGGTACGATAACAATACTTAAAATATATTTAATCTACTCAAATTTGAAAATAATACTTATTTAATTATATAACAAAACATAATCTGCTGCAAAATAAGAAATACCTTTTCTTTCAGCTTTTTAGAGGACTTTCAAATTAACGAAATCTTTTCCTAATTCATACACGAGGAGTTCTCAACTTTATACAAAAATACAAACTCATGGAAACTTTATTCAATGAAAAGATACAAAATTGCAATAACACTTTAGCATCAGGAAAATCTTCATCCCTTGGTTTTTTCACTCTAGCTCAGTAAAGGGAAATTATTAAACTCAACTTTTGAATTTTCTCAGAAACTTCGGGGGGGGGGGGGGTGAACCTCCAAAACCGTTCCTTGCGTTCGCCACTGACATATATCACAAAATCTTTTTCAGTTCATTGCCACCCATGACCACAACCATCATGCTTTGCCCACTTAGAAAGCGATCAAGAAGCAAGTGTTGCGCAGTTGCTAACTGCGTACTTTTTTCGGTCACGGTAACTTATATCTCTGGTACAATATAGGAATTTTAGGGAACTACTTTTATTTTCCAGGCGCCGTTTCTGAATGTTAAAATTAACTTTGTAAATTTACTATATAAGTTACTGAATTTCGTTTTTAGCAACCTAATTTCGTAAATGTCAATTACTTCAGTATCCTAAATGTGTCAGAATTGTTCGAACATTTCAGTCAAGAGAAAAAAAATGGCAACCAAATTGATGAATTTTCAAGCCAAAAATGCAAATTCTCTAGAAAATAGTGAAAATGTCAAACCCTGAAAGATGACTTTTTAAACAAATAGTTGAATTTTCCGCAAACAAAACAATTAATTTTAGACCAGATGGTTGTATTTACAACCGAACAGTTGCATTTTTGACCAATTAGTCGAATTTTTAAGCCAAAAAAATTAATTTTTTAGGAGAAAGTTGAATTTTCAACCAAGAACTTTTCTACCAAAAAAAATAAGTCTTCAATGCAAAAATAAAAATTTTCCACAATGTAGGCAAACTTTCGAACAAAGAAGATCACTTTTTACGAAAATGGTGTAATTATCAACGAAAAATTCAAATTTAAAAAAAAAAACTTGAATTTGTAAACATCTAGTTAAATTTTCGACCCACACAGATGAATTTTCAACCAAATAGTTGAATTTTCCACTACAAAATATTAATTATTATCTAAACAGTCGCGTTTATAACCAAATATTCAAACTTTGAAGCAAAAAGGACCAAGTTTCGACAAAAAAGGAGAATTTATAACCTAATAGTTGAGTTTTCAAGCCCAAAAGTCGAATTTTTAATAAAAAAGGATGAATTTTCTATCCAAAAAGACGAATATTTAACATATTGGTTCAACTTTCAACAAACTAATCACATTTTTAACACAATAGTTGAATTTTCAACTAAGTAGTTGGATTTTCAATAACAAATATTTGTTCTGAACGACAAATATAATACATAGTTAATATTTTCAACAAGAAAAGATTTTAATCTCAAGTCAAAAACAGTTAAAATTCTACAAAAAAAACAGCCTTCAACAAGATACTTGAAGCCTCAATTAAAGCAGATTGATTTTTAACTAAACAGTGGAATTTTCCACCAAAAAACTCATTTTGAACCAAAAAGCTGAATTGTATACGAAAATATCATAGTTGAATTTTCAACCGAAAATATGAATGTGCAACAAAAAAGTTAATTTTGAAACAAAAATTCAATAGTTAAATTTAGAGTTGAAAGAGCTGATTTTTAACAAACAAAAAAAACTAATTTTAAACCAAAGAGATAGATCTTTAAATGATAAAATAAATTTTTAACAAAGTAGCTTAACTTTCAAGGAAGCAGTTGAATTTTAAATCAAGAAGATTAATTTTTTACCATTAAAGTCCAATTTAGAACAAAATACATCAATTTTGAACTAAACTTATTGTTAAATGGTCAACTAAAAACGGTGAATTTTCAACCAATAATGAAAAGTTGAATTTTTAGTTTAAAAAATTATTTTCGAACAAAATAATTAAATCTGTAACCAATAAAATAAATCTTTAATACACGTAGTTCAAATTCCTACCAAATAGTTGAATTTTTAACCAAAAGAACTGAATTCCCAATAGAAATTTCAATCGGCGAATTTCCAAATAAAAGCGATCAGTGAACCAGTGATCAGTGAATCAGTGAAAGAAATTGACAAAAAAAAAGAATTTTAAACAAAATAGTTCAATCTTGCACCAAATAGTCGAATTTTTAAGAAAAAGAGAGGAATTCTGGACCAAGAATGCCATAGTAGACGTCTGAATTAAAAATAATTAACTTTCAACAAAAAATATTTGGATTTTCTGATTGGGGTCTATTAATTCATTTTGCAGCCAAGCGAGATATTTAAAAAAAAGAGGAAATTTCTTCAAAATAGGGCGAAAAAGAGGAATTCTTTTGAAAAGGGGTAAAGAGGGGAATAGGGGAAAGAGTGTGAAGTATGTATTTAGATGCTTCACTTGTAAAATAAAATCACTACTTTTCATTTTTCCAAGCCTAACAGGTTGGACAGGGTGACGTAGTTTATGAACGGCCCCACATTGGTACAAATTCCGATCCGAAATCTTCTGAAAATAAATTTTGAAATTCTAAATTTGTGGGCTCCTAATTTAGGAAACATCCACTTATATTTTTTTCACCTCAGTAGCATTTTAGGCAGAGGATCCAAATGTGGATAAGTGTTTCTCTGCTGTTGATTTATATACTTTTTGTTTAATGGCAAATATGTAGTTTGACATATGATGAATTATTTACAATAACCATGCAATAAATAATGTTCATATTTATACAAGAAGAACCACTGATCCACATTTGAAACTCGCAACTAAATTTGGAAATCCGATCACCCAGCACCCTTATCAAGGCAAGAAAAAATAAAAACAAAAATCTGAAATCTTTGTGAATTCTTTGAAAATGTATGCGAAATATTTTTCAAATATTCGGTAATAGTTGTGAAATTATTGGAATCTTTATGAAATCATGGAAATTTTTGTGAAATCTTTGAGAAATGAATAAAGTTTGTGAAGTCTTTATAATCTATCCAAAATCTTTGAAATCTTTGTGAAATCATTAGGAAATCCTTGACATCTTTGTTCAATCTTTGAAATCTATCTGAAATCTTTGTGAAATAATAGAAGTCTTTCTGATATCTTTAAAATCTATCTGAAATCTTTGCGAAATATTTCAAATATTTAAAATCTTTGAGAAATCATTGAAATCTTTGTGCAATCTTTAGGAGGTATCTGAAATCATTGTGCAATCTTCAGAAGGTATCTGAAATCTTTGTGAAATAATAGAAGTCTTTGTGATATCTATGAAATCTTATCTGAAATCTTTGCGAAATATTAAAAAATTTAAAATCTTTGGGAGATCATTGAAATCTTTGTTCAATCTTTAGAAGGTATCTGAAATCTTTATGCAATCTTTAGAAGGTATCTGAAACTTTTGTGAAATAATAGAAGTCTTTGTAGAATAATAGAAGTCCTTCTAAAATGATAGAAGTATTCGCGAAATGTTTTAAATCTAACCGAAATCTTCGCAAAACATTTGAAATCTTTGTGAATTCTTTATGAAATCTTCGGATAATCTTACAATTTTGTCGAATCTTTGAAAAATCTTTGAAAATCTTTGCAAAATATTTGAAATATTTTGAAATATTTGTGAAATTATTTAAATCTTTGAGAAATCTTTCGGAAATCATTTAAATATTTTAAATCTTTGTGAAATCGTTGGGAATTCTTTCAAAATCTTTACGAAATATTTGAAATATATAGTAATATTTGTTAAGTTATTGAAATCTTAGTGAAACATTTAAAAAATGATTGAAGTCTTTGTGAAATCTTTGAAATCTATTTGAAATCTTTGCGAAATATTTGACATCTTTGTGAAATCATTGAAACCTTTGTGAAATCTTTGTGAATGATTTGACATCTTTGTGAAACCTCTGAAATCTTTGGGAAATCATTGAAATATTTGTAAAATCTTGAGGAAATCTTTGTGAAATCTTTGGAAATTCTTTAAGAATATTTGCGAAATATTTTTGAAATATTCGATAAAATTTTAGAAATTATTGAAATCTTTGAGAAATGATTTAAGTCTTTGTGAAGTCTTTTAAATTTATCCGAAATCTATGAAATCCTTGTGGAATCATTAGGGAATCATTGAAATCTTTGTGAAATCATTAGGAAATCATTGAAATCTTCGTTCAATCTTTGAAATTTATCTGGAGTCTTTGTGAAATCTTTGGAATCCATCTGAAATCTTTGCGAAACATTCTAAATCTTTAAGATCTTTGGGAAATCATTGAAATCTTTATGAAACTTTTGTAACATCTTCATGAAGTCTTTGTGCAATCTTTGTGAGCGAAATCTTTAAAAAAATTTGCGAAATATTTGAACTATTTTTGAAATATTCGGTCATAGTTGTCAAATTATTTAAATCTTTGTGAAATTGATGAAATTTTTGTGAAATCTTTGAGAAATGAATAAAGTCTTTGTGAAGTATTTTTAATCTATCCAAAATCTTTGAAATCTTTTTGAAATAATTAGGAAATCATTGAAATCTTTGTTCAATCTTTGAAATCTATCTGAAATCTTTGTGGAGTAATAGAAGTCTTGTGAAATCTTCTGAATCTATCCGAAATCTTTGCGAAATATTTGAAATCTTTGAGAAATCTTTATGAAACCTTTGAAAATTTATTGCAATCTTTGTCAAATCTTTCTGAAATTTGTTAACTTTATCCGGAATCTTTGCGCAACATGTGAAATCTTTGGCAATATGAATTTTATACCTTTATTTATTATTTATTATTTACTATTCATTGTTGATTCATACTTTATTATTTCTGTTCAATTTTTACAAAGTATGATATTATTATACTATGTCCAAATTGTACCATTCAATATTTTAAGTTTATGCCTCTGCCCACCTCTGGAAAAAGTGTCTGCAGCCAGAGTGTTGTATTTCACAGGCGCAAAAGACACTCCATTTTCAATTACACAAAAAAAAAAACAAGAACCTTTTTCGGAAAAAGGTCTCTGTTCCGGCCAGTATAATTGCCTTTAAATTGTGTGGTAAAAGTCTAAAATAAAACAATTCATCCTTGTAGATGTATTATGTATATGGCGAAACCCAGAGTTGTTTTGAGCACCTTAATTTTGAGCGTTCCTGTTTTGAAATCACTTATAAATTTTGCCACTCCCAAAAACTGGTAATTTCCAAAATTAAAATCTCATTCTTCGTCAACAGAAATAACTTTACAAATGCAAAAGTTTAATATGTATAGAAATCGATTAAGGCCTCTTTTCGTATAATTAAGATGACACCGAGATATTGACCAACTTCCACACCAGGTAAATCGCAAAATCAACTTTGTTCGTCGACGGGCCAAAGTCGTAATTAAATTCCCATGCGAGGAAACGATAACTGACCTGAAATAGTGGAACGTTCACGTTTACATTTGCATCAGGTCTCCAAACAAATATCAACTCAGTCTGCAATCATACTCTTGATGTTCTGAACGAAGTTTACATGGCCAATATCGTTAGCATTCTATGGTCAGTTTCCCTTATTCAACTTTGATGGTCAAATTTGAATTACACGGAAATAAAGCAAGAATTGATCACACATCTACTGTGTTCAGCGTAAAGGAAATATCAATTGCACCTATAATAATTAAAATAATATACTTAAAAATGACTGTATTTTTGCTGAATCGGAATAACCTAGAGGGAAACATTTTTTTAATGGCAGATCAATTCCTTCTGAATATAGACAAATCGCGAAGAAAGTGTAAAAAAAAATTTTGAACTCAAAAATCTATTTTGAAGTTGACATTTTTGGCAAGAAAAATCGTTTGTTGATGACCACGAACGCTTAGATTTTACATTTGAGGAGAAAGCAAGGATATATTGTAGCTCGAAATCCACTGCTAGAAATAAAATTTAAAATGGCTATTATAAACTGTTAGGCTATTAAATAAATTACATACACAAATATATTTTTAATTTAATACTGTTTTGAAGTTACTAATCAAATTAATATGAATTTGTTCACTTTTGCTTCAGCAGAGACATATTTCACTCATTCTAGTGCTGATGATATAAATTAACAAGTTCTTGTACACATATAAAATGAGAAGAAAATTTTGTACATGAATACTATAATTTCAATATTCAAAATAAAATTGTCAAGTTTTGTAAAATTATATATTATAAGAGAAATATTGAAAAGTATTCATAAATTATAAAAAGAGCTTACATTTTTAACAAGTTTTACCTATTTGCGTGATGAATTTGTAATCGGAAATTGAACTTTTCTCTAAAACTTAATTTCATTTTATGGCTAACGTTAGATCAGTAAAAAAAAATTTTGGTTAACTTAAGTTTGATAATCGAATTTATGATATTCCAAACTTACAGAAGCAATCATTATCTCAATTTGTTCAAAAAATAGATTTATCAAATTTTTTTCACTTACTCCTCATTTGATAGTCGATTTTATTTCACTTCGCATGTTTTTCTATTAGATTTTCATATGCCTAATCCGAATTTTACATGCACATTAATATAAAACAAAATCCAAAACGGCGGATCCAATATCAAGCGCCATTTCGAATTTTGAAATTTTGACTCTGGATTTGAAATCAGCGACCCGAAAAACCTCAGAGTAGTAATTTCGAGTCAAACCGGTATAGTTTTAAAATTTTGTTCGATTATGTAGGATCCACCATTTAAATTCAATTTATACTGCTTTAAATTCCTAACTTTTTAAGTAAAAATATTAGATTTCCAACAAGATATATGATTTTTTAACCAAATAGTTTAATTTTCAACCAAAAAGATTAATTTTATACCAAAAAAGACAATTTGTCAACAAAATAAATGAATTCTCAACCAAGCAGTTGAATTTTCAGCTCAAAAAGATCAATTTTCAATCAAATAGATGAATTTTGACTCAACAAGATCAGTTTTCTACAAAAAATTGAATAGTTTGATTTTCAGTTTGAAAAATTAATTTTAGAATCAAATCTTTAGCCGGAATAGTTGTATTTTATTCCGAAAAGATGAATTTTTAACAAGAGATTAACTTCCAACCAAGTAGTTTTATTTTCAACCAAAAAAATTAATTTTCAAGCAAGAATATTAGTTTTCAAACAAGAAGATTAATTTTCTACCGAAATAGATTTTTTTTAATACAGGTACATTCAACCAAGCAGTTGAATTGACAACTTGAAAAGAGGAATTTTCAACTAAATAGTTACATTTTGAACTCAAAAGATCAATGTTTGACAAAAATGGAATTGTTAAATTTAGAGTTTAGAAGATTATTGTTAAAACACAGAATGCATTTTTAACTTAAATGATGGAATATTGAATTGAAATAGTTACAGTCTGAGTTAAAAAAGGAAAACTAATTTTCTACAAGAAAAAAGAACTTTCGAACAAATTATGAATTTACAACAACAAAAAATAATCTTTAACAAAAGGTTCAAACTTTCAACCAAGTAATTCAATTCACATTGTAAAAAAGTTGAATTCTAAACGAAAAATCTAGTTGTTCATGTTTCAACAGAGATTTTTGAGTTAAGGAAAAAAAAAATTGCAATCAATCAGTTGAATTTTCAAGCAAAAAGGTGAATTTTCAATCAAGAAGATTAATTTTCTGCAAAAAAAACGAATTATGAACAAAATAAATTAATTTTTAATCAGATACTTGAATTTTCAACTAAAAAGAGAATAGTTAAATTTCCAATTTAAAAACATAATTTCAATCAAAAAATGAATTTTCAACAAAATAGTCAAATATATTAATATAAAGTTACTTCTGAAAACTAAAAATCATTGGTATTCAATTTTATATTGCAATTTGAAAAAAATAAGCACGCTCTCGAAAAAATTCCTTGATATAAAAAAAAATTCGCTGATAATCCCAGGTTTTCCAGGTAGGAAAAACACCCTGTTAGAGAAGTTCATGGGGAAAAACCCATAAAAATGTAAAGTGAATTGAAAAAATCCATGTGAATCGAAAAAAAAATTTTAATCCGAAATTATCTACTGATTTCAGTGAAATCAAAGTGAATTGAGAAGAACTCAAGGGATTTCAAAAGAATATGATAAAATGCCTAAGTATTCAATATGAGTTTAAAAGACTTCAGAGAGAATTAAAAAACTAAAAAAGGAACCCATTAAATTGAGTGAATGTAGATCTGATGAATTAAGAGAATTGAAAAATATATATGTTTGGATTAAAAAAATTCAAGAGAATTATAAAAAATTCAAAAGAATTCAAAAGAATTTAAAAGAGTTCATTGTGAATTTCAAATACATTTGAATAAATTGGAAAAAAAATCTAAAATATTCCACTTATTTCAGTAAAATTCGAATGGATAAATAAGAATTCCAGGAAATTCAAGAGAATTGAATGAAATTCATATGAAATATAGATAATTTAAAAATAATTCAAGTGAATAAAAAAAAATCTTAGAAACCAAAAAAATGTCATTAAATTCAGATAAATGGGAGTAAATCGAATCAGTGAATAAGAATCTGATAAAATCCATAAAAATTCGACGTGAATTAAAAATGTTCACGGTGAATTGACAAAAATTGAAAATCCAAAATAGATCCATTAAATCAATTGGATTGTGAGATAATCTCAAAGACTAGAGAGTAAATTTACAAGAATGTTTAAAAATTCAAAAAAATTTAGAAATCATTGATTTCTCTGTTTTTATTTATTGATAGAAGAGACTGAAGCGATCTTTTTTACATTGACTATCTAGTGAATTTAACTTTCAAAAGTGGCTCTATTTTTGAAACTTAACTTAAAGCATTATTCTAAAATACCCCAATTCTCGAAAAGAAGAATGTTTCAACTTAAAATAGTTCCAGTAATCCAAAAAAGCCCTTTGATTCTTAAATTAAAAAAAATATATTAAAAATTCTTTTCCAAAGAAAATTCTCTAAACATCTCAACTTTCCGGACAACAAATTTTTCAATTTAAAAAAAAATACATCATCTAAGGAAAAATCCATTTGTTAAAATATTTTTGTCACGAACATTTTTTCATTTACTTACAGTACCGCCTTTCATAAAAATATTCATAAATAACAGGATGCGTAAATTAAAAACTGCATGGCAAATACTTCAATCTCAAATTGTGAGATGTTTCTCATGCAAAAAAAATCTCTAGTGAAATTAAAATAAAATGTGAAAGCTAGAAGAAGGTAATATAAAAATGTAAACGTGAAAAACTGGATTATATAAAAGGGTACTAGAGCTTGAAAAATAATTTAAAATGCATTTAATAATGTCAGTTACATTTCGCTGGTTAAATTACATTTTAGCTTCGCGGAACTGAAATTAAATAATACCTTTGGAATACATGCCATCTACATTTTACTAATTATATATTTTTTCTCTTGAAATGCAAAATGTTCTAGGTTTTAAAAAAATGTGAGTATTTGATGATAAAATAGTTTCCGTTTAGTAATTACAGTAATACATTGTCATCAGGGAAGAAGCACAATTAAATTATGGCTTTTAGTGGAAAAACTCCATATTTCAAAATTCCCTGACTTTTCCCCGATTTTTCCATGACTATTTTTTTATTTTCCAATAATGACTAGCTTTAAATACAAAAAGTGAATGAAAATTACCTATGTGCATTAATAATTTGACTAATATTCTTATGAGTTAAGAAGAATTCGATGAAATTTATAAGAATTCCAGTTGAATTTGAACGAATTCAGGATAAATTCATAACACTTCAACACAGTTCAAGATAAATACCAAAGAATTCAATTGAATTGAAAGAAAGTCTTAAAGTCAAAAAAAAAAAAAAAATTCATTCATTGCATTGAATAATCGGAGTGAATTTATAATAATTCAAGGGAAATGAGAAAAATTCAATAAGTCATGAAAATTCAAGACGAATTAAAAAGAATTCAAGTGAATTGAAAACGATTTCAAATTATGGTATGAATTAAACAATAACATTAAAAAATCGTTTGCATTGAGTAGAATTGAGTCAATTGAAAAGAATTAAAGTGAATACTATAAGAACTTCAGACAATTCAAAAGAATTCCGGATAAATAAATAAGAATTTAGGCTGAAATCCAAATGAATTCAACTGAAATAAAAAAAATATTGGAAAATCTCTTCAAATCCTTGAAATTCTATGAAATTCCTCACTTCATGTAAATAAATTCTTGGAAATTTATTAAAATTAATAGAATGGAAAGAAATATTTCCAAAATATTGCAAGGTTTATCAAATCCATTAAAATCTTTTGAAATCCCTTGAGAATTTTTTAAACTATCTGAAATGAATTTAAAACATCTCAAGATATTTACATCCTTCGAAATCCCTAAAAACTTTGAAAAGCTTTCGAAAATTCCTTAAAATAAAAAAAAATACCCTACAGTCCTTGAAATCCTTTTAGGTGATTGACGGCTTCGAATAATTCCTTGCCATTTTTAGAAATACCCTGAAATCTTAGAAAGCCTTTTAAATCCCTTGATTTTTTTAAGTCTCTTGAAAAATGATTAGAATATTTTACAATACCCTAAAATAATTCAAACTCTTCAGAATCCTTTCGAATTATTCAAATCTATTAAAAATTACATGGAATTTTTTCAAATTCTCCAAAGTATTTGAAACCCCATTAAATAATTGGCTTCAATTGAAGATTCCTTAGAATCTTTTAAAATATCCTAGAAGTTTCTGATCCTTCAATATTCATTGCAATTTTTCAAAGCTGTTAAAAATTCCTTGGAATTAAAGACATTTTCGTTGATCTATCATTTTTCGTAGCTTATGTCGTTTATACAAAAATTCAATTTGTTATTTTGTTTCTCACGATTAAAACAAAAAACTACGCGTTCCAAAAAAAAAAGAATAATAACAAATTTATACAGGTATCTTTTTTGGGTGAATAACTTTTGTCTACTATTTTTTTTCCGTTCCTTGCGTCGTTTGTTCAAAAATTATTTTTTTATTTTTAATGTTGTTTTTTACGAATGAAACAAAACTACGCGTCCTATAAAAAAGTAATAAAGAACAAATTTATAGATCTTTTTTGGGTGTACAAATACCCCCTCTTCATTTTTTTCCGTATCTTGCAGAGTTTAACTGCAAAATGAAAATTTTGATTTTTCATTATTTTTTGTGGTATCAAAATTTGGATTTTCAATTTGTCAAGAAAATTCAAAAAGTTATGATAATCTTGTAGGGCTTTCAAGAAGTAAGGCTTTTCTTCTCTTGCGTGCTTCGGCTTCAAATTTTCATTTTCTTTTTTTTTTAATTTTGCAAATGCTATAACTCTGATAATTTTCTTTTCATCGAAAAAAGTTGTAGGGATAAATTGTTCGAATTTTCAAGCACTACACGAATAGCTGTACACAGAATTTTCAAATCATAAAAAAATGGGCCCAAAAATTTTTTAAATGCTCTCACTTAATGAATTTTCATCTAAAATAGCTGGCTAACGAACTTGACATTCAGTTTCTGACACTAAAAGAGTGTACCAAAGCCCAATCTTATAGATTAATTTTTTCTGAAGTTATCGTGAACACAGACAGACAGACATACATACAGACATATGTATAGACACATTCGTGAAAACTGGTTTTCCGTGATTTGAGACAAAAAATTACTAAAAGTGCATCTTAAAGAAATTCCCTGATTTTTGCATTTTGGTCTAAGTCCATGACTCTCCCTGATCAACAAAATTCTCTGATTTTTCTCGGATTTCCAGGTTCTCTCTGACTTTTAGTGATGTGTGAAATTCGCAAATTAATATTGCTGACAAACTCGAAAGTTGTGAAACATAAGTTGATGAAGAATGTAAATGAGTGGAATTAATATGAGTCCAGGACTCTGTAATATTGCAAACAGTGCAGGATGAAGTCTTCAGTAATTAATAAAAGAGTGCCAAAGAAAGTTAAAAATGATATGCAATTATCCTAAGTAGGTACTATCTCTATTTTCATGAGATATCATAATAAGATATTATATCTTTTTCATGAAAGTGGCATCCTTCACGGTCGGTACTCATTTATCTGTCGGGGCTCTTTGACCGACATAAGGTATGAAAGGAATTTTGTAGTATGAACATATTTAAAAAACTTCAGTTTTATCATTTTTAAGCGTGAGTTTAGTTTCATTTAATGTGGTATGAATGTAGTCGTTTTCAATTCCGAAAGGGAGCGTCCTTCAATTACGTGAGGCTTTTTTGTGGGAGGAGGGGGAAGGGGTCAGAAAATCTCACGGAGAAGATTTAAAAAAAAATCAGAATCTGAATTCCCATTAATACGTGAATTTTCCTTCATCGAAAGTTCCACCAACGATAAAAAAAGCAAAACCTATTCCTTTTAACCGACTTGGAAAAATTTAATGGAAGTGTACTGGGAGGACTTGAAAAATGGAGGAATGCAAAACAAAGAATCGAAAGAAAGAGAATAATGTCACTTTGAAGACGCAAAAGCTAGTATTCTTAATCTACTCAGACACATTTAACGGTAGCGTATTGGAAGGAATTAAAAAGTGGAGAAATGTCAAAGAAAGAATAGAAAGGAATAGAATAAAGTCACTTTCAAGGCGCAACTGTGAATTGAAATAAATGTATTTTTGTAAATAAATAAGTATTGTATTCGAGTAAATTATATGAACCTTTTTTTATTAATCTATCGAACAGAAACATATTTTGACTGATTTAATATGAATTCTGTTTTGGAACACATTTGAATGACATGAACATTCCTTTTTAATGTACGTGCTTACGCTAAATCAGTCACAGAGTTTTTAGTAACTTTGAAAGTATAAAAGATTATCATGTTCAAATGATATCATAAATGACATTATATAAATAATACTTAAGTTACATATCAGTCCGACCGAGATCAATTCGAAGATATAAATTATAAAAAAATTTTGAATTATAAAAAGTATTAAGTGTAAAGGAGAAACAAAATAAAATATCTTGGAATTATTTACTCATGTGAAAGTAGTACGCACTACTGCTATGCAAATTTGCATGGATTGCACAGTTACACAAAAAAAGTATACAGAGTCAAAAAACGATCTATATAACATTGTAGAAATATTGGTACAGCATAGTCGAAATCCAAATTTTTTTTTCATTTTCTGCTAACCATTTTTTTTTTACTTCGAAGTTTTAGTTCAGGTTACATTTTTGCAACTTGACTGCTAAACATCTGGAATCGCTTTGAAGGTTTAGGAGAGGAGAGGAGAGAGGAGATGTTTAGTGGCCAACTGGCAAAAATTTACCCCAAACCATAAATTCAAAGTCAAATACAGAGAAAACTGATAAGCAGAAAATATTATAGATAAAGGATGAAATTGTAAGACAATATAAAATATTATTATTAAAATCATTCCACCGTTATGGTAGACAAAAAAATTGAAATTTCCAAACTCATATTCCACAAAAACGGATGGAAACTATGCAAGTGCAGATATTTTTTGGACAGATTAGAAGGAATGAAAATAATCGAAAATGAAGCATGTAAGTATGGAAATAAAAATAACCATGAGAGGTGTGTCTAGTGCTCGCATCAAGAGAAATTAAAAAAATGGAAAATATGTTCGCCTGCATGGAACACAACACAAGTGGCAGTCGTTAAGGAAATAGAAAAGAATTGGTTTCGGATATAAACCTATTCTTTCTTTGGGCACTTCTCCCGATGGAAAATTAGGACATTAAAAAAATTAAATAATGCTCACTCTTTCGTTTATATTTGAAAATATTATTTTTTCTCTATTCTTCTCTTCTAACCGCGTAATTTCCTGTTCTTAATTATGTGTTTGAATGTGCTAATTAACACTTATTTTGGCTGTTGAAATTGCTTCTTATTCTACACATTATATCATTACTTATTTTAAAAATTTTTTTATTATGTAATATTCCATAATACATCAGAGTGTTTATGAGAATCCTGGACAAAAATTTCCTGTCAATTCCAGTCTCTTTCCAGGTATCTCAAGTTTTTTCCAGGTTTAATTTACCATAGTAAGGAGCCTTACAAATATTTCACATTTTTTAAAACAATCGACTCGTAACATGTATACAGTTTTGCAATTTTTTATAAGTAATGTTTTTTCAGATTCTAGGGATTCAATTAATATGTTTAATTTACAAAACTTTATCAAATTATAGGAAAGATATTCTTAAATATGTTAGGACTATCGATCAAATCCCGTGCAGAAATCGCCATATATTTTCCAGATTACCGATCTGGCCCTGATCGGTTCAGTATCTTCGGGCCCAGATCGGGATAATTCCATGGCCCAGACCCGAGCCAGACCGGTTCAAGTATTGCAACGCCACCTAGTTCCAATTTAGGGAAATTGCCTGGCTGTCAAATGAAGTGTGCTACTTTTGATAAAATTCACGTTTATTATCTGAGTTTAAGTGTATAATGCAATAAACAATATGCCAAATCCTAGCACCCCACGAGTTTGAAAGCATCGTGCATTAGCTGCTTTATATAATTTTCGTTATGTGAACGAGGGTAAGTAAATCGTTTAATCGTATTGATTGAATCGAAAGCTAACCTCAAACTTGAAATTTATTTAAAAACTTATTAAAAATTGTATATTTTTACAATATTTTGAGTTTTCATTCAAGTTATTGATTATATATTGAAAATTATGTGGATACTGATGTTGATGATGCAGAAGAAAGTGGAACGCAACCCTAACTGCAAGTTCCAGGAATCTTACAAGATCGAAGTAACGTGTTTAGTTTTTGATATAATTAATAGATGAAGTATAGTATCTATAACTCTAAAAATGACACTATACCATTTTGGAAATTATCTTGCTTTAGTTCACGAGCAATACTATTTAACTTATAAATATTCAGGGTTGTAAGTATCAGAAATTCATTTTTCTTCGACATAACCTCATAATTTTATTGCATTCTTATTTTTATTTTACCGACAATTTTAGAGCTAAATTCAGAGTTAAATTGATTATTTTCAAAGGAAAATGGTCATATAGTTGAGTCCTTCTTATCTTGTAGTTTCAAATGTATAGCAATACTTCAGATATTTTCTATTAATTAAATAGTTATTTCGATGATTTCGAAAATTTGTAAAGCAGTAACATTTTTTTCAATTCAAGATTCAAAATTGTAAGCTTATAGTTTTAAAAAGATTTCAATGGTTACACGTTTTAAAGCGTTTTAATAAGAAATTTCCAAAAACTTGAAATTTCAATACTTTTCGAAAATACCCCGTTTCAACTCAGAATTAAATTTCTTTTGAGAAATTCCCGGCTGTAATCCAGAATCTAAATACTTTTTGAAATTTCTCGTTCTAGGTCAGATGCTATTAAAATTAAAAAAATCCCTGTTCAAATCCAGAATTTTAATTCTTTTCAAAAATTTCCCTTTTCAACTAAGAATTAGTTTCTTCTGAAAAGTTCCCTATTCCAATGCAGACTTTTAATTCTTTCAGAAAATTTCCAATTCCAGCTCAAAAATTATTAAAATTTGAATATTTCCTTTTCCAACTGAGAATTTGTTCAAATTTGGAAATTTCGTTCCAACACAGAATTAGAATTCTTTTCAAAAATTTCCCGTTTCAACTAAGAATTAAGTTTCTTTTGAAGAGTTCCCTGTTCCAATGCGGACTATTATTTCTTTTAGAAAACTTCCAATTCCAGCTCAAAATTGATTAAAATTTGAATATTTCCTTTTCCAACTGGGAATTTGTTTAGATTTGTAAATTCCGTTCCAACACAGAATTAGAATTCTTTTGGAAAATCCCCTGTTACAGTCCAGAATTTTAATTCTTTTTTTAGAAAATGTCCAATTATAGCCCAAAATTGGTTGAAATTCGAATACTTCCTGTTCCAACTCAGAATTTACTAAAATTCGAAAATTCCGTTTCGACTCAGAATTAAAACTGTTTATAAAAATTCCCTGTTCTAGTCCAGAATTTTAATTATTTCCGCGAATTACCCGTTTCGAATCAAAATAAGAATTATTTTTAAAAATTCCCTCTTCCATTTCAAAATGTTAATTCTTTTAAAAAATTTCCAGCTTTAGCTCAGAATTAATATTCTTTTAAAAAATTTCCAGCTTTAGCTCAGAATTAATATTCTTTTGAAAAATTCCTTGTTCTAGTCCAGAATTTTAATTCTTTTTTCAAATTACCGGTTTCGACTCGAAATTAGAATTATTTTAAAGAAATTCCCGCCAAGGACTGGAGCGGACATTGTAAAGAACGAAGTCAAAGAGACTAAAATATGTATTGAGTTTGTATTTGTCTTAATATTTGGTACTTGAATATAAAAAATAGTTCACTTTATTAATTTTGCTTGTTATAAAATTATTATTATAAATTTCAAAAATGGCTCTTAACGGGAAATTGGTCGGGGCCAGGTCGGGTACGGATCGGGTGGCCAGATCGGGTGCCAGATCTGGCACCGATCGGGCCGTGTGTTTCATCAGCGATCGGGCCCAGGGCTGTTTTCCAGATCTGGGCCAGATTTGGCCTGGTCTGGGCCGGTCTGGGCCATAGCAAAATTTCTACACGGGTTATATAATTAAACAGTGAATACTAATTCAAACCAATTATTATTTTATCTTCTTACATTAAAAATTCAGTGCATATTTAGGTAAAATTAATGTCTGTAATACATTAAATTCAATTTAGACTGATTTAATTTACTAACTTTTTAAGCAAAAATATTGCATTTTCAACGCCAAGTGAATTTTTAATAAAATAGTGGAATTTTCAACAACAAAAAATCATTCTACCTTGAAAGAAGATTTTTTTAACAAGAAAGAAGATTTTTCAACAAAATACATGAATTCCTAACCAAACAGTTAAAATTTTCAACTGAAAAAGATCAATTTTTAACGAAATAGTTGAATTTTGAACTAAAATCAAAAATTGAATAGTCAAGTTTTCAGTTCAAAGAATTAATTTTCCATCAAAAAGAAAAACAACAGAAAAGAGCATTATATCAGGGTGGCCACAAAACTTTATTTTCAAAATTCCCGAATTCTTTTCTGGCCAACTTTTCATTTTTTCTAACCATTAAATTCAAATGCTAAATTTTTAACACAGGATCCTTTACAAACGGAACAAAACAATTTCAAATTCAAACTTAAAAATTATAAATTTTTTATTAACAGTTATTGAAATTCTCATAGAAATTCCCTGAAATTTGAACATTTTTATCAAATCCTTCATATTTCCCTGATTTTCCCGACCAATAAAATTCCCTGATTTTCTCCTGATTTCTAGGTTTTCCCTTACCTGTGGCTACTCTGCTTTTTCTACTTCTTTGCGTTTTTTTCACAGCGTAAGGCATAATTACAATACGGTCATTGTAAAGTGAAATTCCAATATTTTTATGGTAAACGGCGCGTATTCTTTGAAACTGCAATTGTAATTTCCAAAACCGGTATTACAGTTTTGCCTTCCACTCGTTCAGTGAAAGTGCGGTAAAAAAAATTACTGTGGGTTCCCACAAATGGTATCATTTTAATTTCACTCGAGACTGTTTTTTTCTGCCCACAGAAAAGTGGAATTCGAAAAACCAAAACTGAGTCCTGTATTTCGATAAAATCAGATCCCGGCTGAATTTCGCTAGAAGGATACTCGGCGCCCACCGTTCCATCCAGAATTAGAGTGCTGCCTACAATGGCGCTTAGAATAGGTCCAGAGTAGTACAGGACTCATTCCTAGAAGACAGCGGAAAGGGCTCACAATATTCGTTCTGGATCCCGATTCCTTGAATGCCAGTTCTCTGTCCGAAATTACTGAACAAAATCCTGGATGTGTGGGATTCACTTTGAAATTTCCGGTGCTCAAAACTTTTTCCTAAATCCCAAATTTTTCCCGTGTGAGCCTTATTTTAATACCTAAACTTAGCCCTGAAAAAATATGTTTTTTTCTCTCCACCCCGTGCAGAAATCGCCATATATATTACCGATTACCGACTAGGGCCTGATCCGATGTGTACTATCTGGTCCCGATAGGAAGAATTCTGTGGCCCTGACTCGTACCAGACCGGGCTATGTACTGTGACGTCATATAGCCTCTTCGCAGCGCCATCTTGACCCATATGCACTAGATGTAATATAACCACGAACATAACCTTAATTTTTGTTTTCCTTCATGGTGTTGTGTTGCAAATGTGCTGAGAGTGATCGTCCGTATAATATATTTTTAACACATTAATAATAAATGCCAAAATTGAGGAGCACACCGCGAGTTTGCAAGCATCGTGCCATCAGCAAAATTCCGTATTTACGCGATGAAAATGAAAGCAACGAAGGTAAGTCTTTTATGGTATTACATTTTTTTTATGGTATTATTAAATTTCATGGCATATTTAATTGTATTGTACTGGATCCAAGTTCTAACCTAAATATTCGATTTCCTCATTTTAGTCAAAAAAATTATTATTGGATATTTCTTCGCTCAGTAGCACTTTTTTGTAAAACAAGTAGTTGCAATTTGGAGGTTATATTTTGAATTCTACGTTTGAAGTTATGCATGTTATCGCTCCAGTGGCGGCATAAGGGGTAATATTTGTGGATTAAAATGTGGAAATGTAATTTTGAGATCAGATTGTATTAATAATGTAAAACAGTTTCAGATGTTGATGTTGGTGCAGATGATGAGGAAGAAATTAATGATGATGTGAATCGTGAAGAGGAAATGCTGTCCCACATAAGCACCGTCTTCTGAAATGCAAAAGACTGGGACGGTAAGGGACTGTACTTAAATTACGTAACAGCTCAAGGGGGGGGGGGGGGAGTCGAGACATTTTGTTACGATTTGTTACGGTAGGAAAATTCTTCTTTTTGGGTTAAAAATTCAACTGTTTTTGTATAATATTAACCTTTTGTTTAAAATTCATATTTTGTTGCTGATAAGTCAACTGAAATATCTTTTGGATGAAAAATATTTTTTCTGAAAATTTGTCTTTTTAATTTAAAAATGCATCTTTTTTTAGTAGAAATATTGCAACTGTTTTGTTGAAAATTCAACTATTTTCCAGAAAATTTACTTTTTGTTTAAGATTTGTATTTTTCTGTAGAGAAGTCTATTGAAATCCTTTTGGATGAAAATGCAACTCTTTTTTTTTTAAATTTGTCTTTTTGATTAAAAAATTCACCTGTTTCAGTAGAATTTTCATTTTCCTCGGACAATGCAACTGTTTGGTTGAAATTTAACAATTTTGTTAAAAAGTCATACTTTTTGGTTGAAAATTCAGTTATTTTTTTAAAGTTTTTTTTAATGCAACTATTTTAAAAGAAATATTTCATCTTTCTTGAATAAAAATGCAACTGTTCTGTTGAAAATTCATCTCTTTTTTGAAAATTTGTTTTTCTGATTTAAAAATTCACCTGCTTTAGCAGAAATTACATCTTTTTTGGATAACAGTGCAACTGTTTGGTTTGAAATTCAACAATTTTGTTGAAAAGTCATACTTTTTGCTTAAAAATTCTGCTGTTTCATTGAAAATTTAACTATTTTGTAGAAAATTTACTTTGTGGTTAAATTTAATATTTTGGCGTTGAGAAGAAAACTGAAATCTTTTCTGGATGAAAATTCAAGTATTAAAAAAAAATCTTTTTTTTAATTAATAATTCATCTGTTTTAAGATAAATTTCATCTTTCTTGGATAAAAATGCAACTGTTTGGTTGAAAATAAAACTATTTTGTTAAAGTCATACTTTTGGTTGGAAATTCTGTTTTTTTTGTTAAAAATTCAAATATTTCCTAGAAAATTTACTTTTTGTTTAAAATTTCTATTCTTCTGTAAAAAAGTCTACTGAAACCCTTTCGAATGAAAATTCAATTGTTTTTTTGAAAATTTGTCTTTTTGATTGAAATATTCACCTGTTTTAGTAGAATTTTCATTTTTCTTGGACAAAAACGCAACTGTTTGGTTGAAAATTCAACACTTTCTTAAAAATGTGTCTTTCTGATTTCAAAATTCACCTGCTTTAGCAGAAATTACATCTTTCTTGGATAAAAATGGAACTGTTAGTTTTAAAATTCTAAAATTTTATTAAAAAGTCATACATTATGGTTGAAAATTGTGCTGTTTTGTTGGAAATGTAACTGTTTTGTAGCAAATTTTCTATTTGTTTAAAATTCATATTTTGGTGTTAAAAAATGAACTGAAAACTTTTCTGGATGAAAATTCAACCTTTTTTTTGTTTTAATCAAAAATTCATCTGTTTTAGAGAAATTTCATCTTTTTTGTATAAAAATGCAACTGTTCGTTTGGAAATAAAACTATTCCGTTGAAAATTCATCTCTTTTGGTTGAAAAATTCGTCTTTTTGGATGGAAAATTCAATTTTGTTCGTTCAAACTTATTTTTTGTTAAAAAATTAATATTTTGATCTTGAAAAGTCAACTGAAATCATTTCTGGATGAAAATTCAACTATTTTTTTAAATTTTGTTTTCTTTTTAATCCTAAAATTCTAATCCTAATCTTAAAAAATCCGCTTTGGTAGAAATTTCTTTTTTTTTAAATGAAAATACAACTTTTTGGTTAAAAAATATTCTTCTTTGCTGAAAATTTCATTATTTTGTTGAACATTTTTATGGCAGAAAAGACATTTTTCTGTTTAAAATAAAATAATAAATTTCAAAATTTTTAATTTGTATCTGAAACACTGTTTTATTCCGTTTATACAAGCTTCTATGTTAAAAGTATTCCAAGATTAAAATTCTGGTATTTGAATATTAATGATAAAGAAAAATGAAAAATTAGATAAGGAAAGATAAGGGAATTTTGTAAATGAAGTTTTCGAGCCCCCTGCCTAATTCTAATAGCAATAACTATAGTAAAACATTCTCGGAAACTAAAATTTAGGTAGGGGGGGAGGGTAGAAATATTTTGTTACAGTTTGTTACAGGACGGGGGAGGGGGTCTCAATGAGGGCCTATAATCCGTTACGTAATTTAGGTACGGCCCCTATTCGGAAGCAGAGGTCCAAATAAACATTTTTCATTATTTTTAAGGTGTATTCAAAATAAAGCTCAATTCTAATAATTTGGCTTTTCATTTAATATTGGGTTATAATTATTTTGAAGGGTTTTAATTCCTTATAAAAAAGTAAATAATGTGGCTAGACTCGGGTAATTAATAGGGGCCAGACCGGGGACAGATCGGGCGTTTGACCGGGCCCCTAGACCCATGTCTAGGGGCTTTGGAGCCATCTCCAAAGCGGCCACGTGTTTCATGATGAGTCTGGCCCTGACTCGATTTCCCCATCAGGGCCCGATATGAACGAGTCTGGGCCCGGTCGGGGCCACGGCGAAATTTCTGCACGGGACTATAAACCATTTTTACTCTTTTATAGCCAAATTTACAAATTTTCGGCGATAATATTTCACACTATCTTATTTTCTGAACTGAACTGAAGCTTCTCTATCACAGATTGAGCAACTTTACAAAGATATTTCGGCAGTCTGTTCCATAGTCACGATTCAGCACGTTTACGTTCATCGTCCATGGACCACGTATTTGTACGTGTAACACTATACGTGTGAAATTTGCATAAACGAACGAGTAGTATAGCAGCAATTACACATAACGAACATCGTCCATGTTTTCGCGAAACTTTGGAAAACGTGACGAGTTCTCTTAATTGGAGAGGCATCGGAAACTATATTCAGTTTATGTAAAGAGAAATGATAGACTTAATAAAAAAAAATTGTTTCAATATACACTTCCTCCTTCTAATATCATTATCAATTAACATATCGTCGTTAGTGTGAAAACTGCGATTTATCAAGTTATGTAATAATTTAAAAAAAAACTATAATGTAGAAAAATGGTCTGTTTGTTCGCATTGAAGTCTCTATGTTTCCACTCACTTATCGCGTAGTTTTTAGGTTTTTAGATAACTATTTATAGTTGCCAAAACCACTCACATTGAATTCGTAGCTGATCCCCTTCTCGAGAAATCTCAAAATTACGTTTTGCGATACTTACTGCGAGTATATCATAGTATACTTTGCACTGGATGGTAATTATATACATATAGAATACCCCGTGCAAAAATTTCCCCATCTTTCTCTATTTGATGTTGAGTTCTGATGGGGCCCCGACCAGAATTATTAGTCTAGAAGAAACTGATGAGGGCCCAATCAGGCTCTGGTGGGTAATTTCTAGCTTTGTATAAGTAAGGAAAATCTATTCATTTATTAATTGATTAATACTGAATTGAAATATAGTGCACTTCGATTAGAAATAAACATACTTTATTCTTTTATTTATGTAGTTTTATTTCAAGTGTATTATAAAATTCATTTAAAATAATGATGTAAAGATATGATCAATAAGAGCCTACCAACGATGTTTATCATTGTTTTCTACATGTATTTGCTAATTTCTTGCAAGATTTAAGAGCAGGAAACTAAAATGTATTGTTTTCAGAAAAATAAAAAAAATAAAAATTGTTATATTTCTTCGCCTGCTCAAAGAAGTTTTCAAGTTATTTTGTAACATATGACAACTTTCGTATCTTCTAACAAGGTCTTGGTAAAATAAAAATTAATTTCTCAATTCTATATGTTTATGCAAATTAACCTTCTGATATTCTTTGAATGTTCAAATTTAATCAAATAATTTAAAATGTTTCAATAAATACAGGATTTTTTAGTCACATGCTTGAGAATTTTTTTGTGGAAAAATACTAAGTCAGTTGAAAATTTTGAGATTTTCTTATCCCCAAAACTGCAAGTATTTAGAAATTAAACACAAGTTTCCTGCCACAGGGTCACATGTCCATAAAAGAACAAAATCTTCAACATTTGACTCAATATTTATTGAATTTTTGAGTGAGGATGCATATCGCTAATATGAAAATATATTATGAGTTTGTGGAAGTGAAGGCATCACATTTTTTAACGTCGAAAAGTAGAGAAATCGTGGACTGGATTACTATAATCAGAACCTCTAATCGTCAATGTTCTCTAGAAAATATAGTGCAAAAGTATATTACTGGTAGTTTTTTGCGATGAATTTTACGTGCTTTAAGTGTACAAGTTTAAAAAATGTGGCTGCTCTAAACAATATTCAAATTCGGGCATATTGTGGAAATTTTATATATGATTTACAGGGCTTTCATCTTACTTATGATGATTTGTAATTAAGAATATGTAAATCAAATCTAGTTTAAGTGAACAAATACCCCAATAGGAACCTTTCAGGGTCTAGTAGGGCCCTCGTGGTCAAAGCGTTACGATACCGACAGGGCCCACAGTAGTTTTCCCCGCTAGAGCCCGATTAAAAATAGGGAAAACTCGTCAGAATCCTACTAGATCCCTTTCAAAATTTCTGCACGGGATACTATGTTTACATGGGAATGAATATGTGAAATTGCATTTTCACTAAGAAACCACTTTCAGCTTGTCCTAGTACCAACGACCTGAACTGACGAGAATGACCCCCTTTTTTATTATTTTTATTTTCACCTATTTTTGTTGTTTTCCCTCATGTTTTTAAACTTGTTTTTACACATGATATCCTTTATACGTTTATCTAGATGAGCTGCAATGAGAATTCTACCACTGCCTGCTTGAGCCCTCATGCATATGAAGAGTCTTCAGGAATTTTCTACCGTTCCCAGAAAGTCAAAAACTCACGGTGACCTGACTCTACTGCTTGCTCTGACCATGAGCCTAGTACATTGTTATCTAAAAATCGTAGAGAATCCTGTGTATGTGTTAGAATGACATGAAGTTTCAATGTCTCCGAAATTTCCACACTTTTAAAAGCATTACGTAATTAAGTCAAATGAGAATCCATGTCTTCACGAACTTTTCTGGAAGAAAAAGAGCAGTTAACCATTTCGTTCATGGCCTTGAAAGCAGCTGGAAAAGTTACTAAATGCAGAGTTCCAAGGTCTTCATGAATTTCTGGATTAATTAGATTATCCGATTCCTTTAAAAGTTTTCGACATGCGTTTCCCTAAAAAAAGTATCCATGATAGTTTTTCGGGATAACTTTCTACTTTTTTGGTCACATTAATTTTTTTTCTCTACCCATAAGGGGAACTACACTGCACCAGAATTAATGATTTACAAATCCTTGTTAAATGTGCAATAAAGTTCAGGAATTACGCATTTTTCAAGAAGATAAATGTCATCATCTTTATTGAAAAGCGGGGGCTTTATTGTACAGAATGCACACTGACACTGATTAGCATACTTCTCATTTTTTCCTGTGCAACAAAATTTCTAGTAATCTCTTTTTCACGTCTTCTTACGTTTTTTATTGCATATCCTGGTCCTCATTACATGAATATTATGAGCTGCATCAGTTAACTCATTAGATGATTCAACACGATTTCTCAGGTCTACTAGTATGTATAACAAAACAGTAAGGACAGGGGTTCGTTGATGGGGCAGTTTGTTGGCCATTTATCATGAGTAAAAGTTTTAAATTCGACCCTTTGAATAGAATATTGTTAAGAATATTGTTAATATTGTTAATTATTGAATATTGTTAAGACTAATCAGATTAGTTAAAAGCTCAGTATTTTCATAAGTTTTCTTTATTTGTGGCGCAATACTCAATATTATCAATCTGCGTAAGTAAAATTACTTTTTCGCCAACATTTCCAGCCTCAGAATATAATATTCTGTTCTTAGTTGTTATATCAAAGTCTTCTTGTACATTTGTATCAACACCAATGCCATTATAAAATTCAGATAAATAATCTTTAGAAAATATATTTTGAAAAGGCCTTGGCCAACATCAGCCATAATTTTAGTAAGGATGTTTCCAAAAATATTCTATTCCTTCATCATTCTTAAATTTAAGAAGAATTTAAGAAACTACAATTTCAATGTAAATGGTTTTGGCAACTAAAAATGGTTATCTAAACAGTTTTTGGATCCATTTTAATCGAACCTATCGATGCTTGAGGAGCACACTGTGTAATTATATGCGTCAGTTTGACATCTTACAACATTCTGTTTCGATTTGAATTTCTTTCGATTGATTGCAAATTCTTCAGTTTCAATTGAAATATCCAGGTCTCGTCATGTTATATCTACATAGAAGTCATTTTTGTCCGAATTCAGGATCATATATAGAGTTAAAAATAGGATAGTGTAAATTCTTTTAAGAAGCAACCAATCTCATCTCATGTAATTTGGTGATTGTGAATTCTCTTTTGTTAAAGCTCCTTCGGCTCATTCAGATATTACAAAATAAAATACAACTTTTATTTTTCATGATAACTTTAATATTTGTTCCTTATTTTGCACTAATTTTAATTGTCAGCCACCCTGAAAAATGTATCATTTCAATAATTTCATATTATTACAATTCATAACATGCATTGGTATTGTAACAAAAGTATCATTTATCCGAAAATCAATCTCTTGTGTTATTTTTTACGAATAAAAAAAAATACCCATCATATCAAAGAATTATCAATAACAAATTTGTAGTTTTTTTTTGAGTGAACAACTTTTGTTTCATTATTATTATTTTCTCTCGTAGCTTGTGTCGTATGTCCAAAAAAGTGATAAATAACAAATTTGTAGATCTTTTTTCGTTACACAATTTCTGTTGATTAGTTTTTTTTCCGTGTCTTGCATAGTTTGATCGCAAAATGGAATGTTTGATTTTTCATTATTTTTGTGCGATTAAAATTTGAATTTCCGATCCAATTTGACTAGTCTTTCAAAAGCTGTCTGGTATACAGACGACGACAACAACGAAGACGACGACAGAGAGATAGACACTATCGTAACACGGTTTTCTGGATTCAAGGGGTCTCGAAACGTGGGCATTTAAAGAAATCCGCGGTAGTCAGTTTTCACATAAGAACACTATCTTCTTATTATATGATGAGAATGTAAAAACATTCCAAATTACACCATTTTAAACTATGAACATTCCAAATTAATGAGTCTTTAATTGTAAAACTCAAAAATTGAAGACTTTCAAATTGCAAATCGTTAAAATTGAAGAATTTTTAATTGTAAGTCTGCAAATTGGACTATTCTAAAAAAATGCTCATGATTACATGTTGTAACTTTTTTTAATTGAAGAGTATTTCATTTTGAAAATTCCGCAATGAACAATTATGCAAATTTGAAGTTTTACAGTTAAAAATTTTGTAAATTTGATAGTTTATATTAAAAATTCCTTAAATATCTTCATTTTGTAAGATTTAAAATTAAAAACTTGACTTTTCTTATTAAAAATCATCAAAATTTGAGAATTTTCATTTATACAATCTTTAAAATTGAATAGTTTTCAATTGTAAATCTTCAAAATTGAAGTACAGTGAACTGTTGCTCATTTCAAGACGCACTCTTTCCAAGCCTCGCTTATTCCGAGTCCCCCACGCTTGGATATTCCAAGTGGCGAAGCTCCGCCACCTTCCACCACTGTCCCTTTACGGTCTCATCCGTGTCACTGGCTGACAAATTAAAAAGAGGCCCGAAAGCTGGTAAACCCTCGTTGGTTTGAATTGAGTATTTTAGAATGACGTCATGGTTAAGATAGAATAGGTGAAAATGTCAGGAAGGCTAGCAAAGTTGGTACCTCTTTAAGTGGAAATGCATACGACTTTTTGGAGAAGATATTCTAAACGTAAAAGTATGTACGAATAGTAATATTTTTCGAGTGTAGAATCTATTGTCTCAGTCATGTTCCATTCTTTTGTTAATTGGCGACCTTTCAGTTTCACGAAAAAAGATCAAATATCCCAAATTTTACATTGGAGTACCAAATCGATTTGATCAGAATCGGGCACTTTAACCTCAAATTTCCGATATTTTATTTTATTTCGTAAAACAAAAAGGTCTTCAACCGATGAAAGGATGACAAATAATTGCGCGAATGCATTCTGCGCTAAAAAAATATTACTATTCACACACTTATAAGTTACTTTTACGTTTCGAATATGTTTTCCAAAAAGTCGTATGCATTCCCAAATGCAGATGTACCAACTATGCTAACCCTCCTGAAATTTCCACCTAGCCTATCATGATCGTGACGTTATGCTGAAATACTCAATACTTGACAAAATCACCCCACGACTCGCGGTAGAGGCGGGAGGAGCTCTTCCAGCCTTGAAATATCCAAATGTTTACGTCTTTCCGACTCTTGAAATAAGCAAGAGTTCACTCTAATAAACAAACTAAAAATCTAAATTACGGATTAATTTAAATTATAAGCATTAAAAATAAGGACCTTCAGTTGCAAATCTTCAAAATAGAGCTATTTCACAAGTATCTTCAAAACATCATTGATTTAAACTATAAACAATCCAAATTAAAAATATTGGCGAATTTTTAATTGTAAATATCTTCAAAATGGATCAATGTCGAAAATGGAAGACATCAGTAAGACTCAGAATTACAGAATGTGTTTTAGGAACATCTTATTATGGTATAAAATCTTCAATTAATTTATTACTTTGCTTCTAATTAATTCTAATTGAAAGTTCCTAAATTTTCGAAAATTAAAATCTTTTTGTGAGGTTTAAGAAAGTTCAAAACTTGTTTTATAATTTTCAAATGTCAAAATTTTTTGTAAAGGTACAGTTAAAATCGAAAAACCACAACACTCTTCTTTTTAACGTAAAAAAATGTGTTTACACGGTCACTGTGAAATACTCCAAAGATGCAAAATTAGCATTATTAGAAAGTTTTAGGTTTTTTTTTAAATTTAGAAATGTGAAAATAAGTATTTCTGAACGAAACGAGAAAGGATTAGATGTAAGACATTTTTTTATTTAAAATAGGTATTCCATTACCCAAATCCTAAAAAATGTAATTATTTTCATTGATAGTTCAGAAAAAGCTAAATTGCTCAAAAATTATTTTTCTAAAATATGATTTTATACGAGGGGTTGACAACTCGTGAAGTCAGGTGTACACTTGTAATGAAATCTGCTGAAGTCTCCTGAAATATCTGAAATCTCCTGAAATATCTGAAGTCACTTGAAGTCACTTGAATTCACTTGAATTCACTTGAAGTCACATGAATTCACTCGAAGTCACTTGAATTCACTTGAAGTCACTTGAATTCAGTTGAAGTCACTTGAAATCACCTAAATTCATTTGGGGTCACCCATATACCACGTGGACAGTTTGGGTGGGGGGGGGGGGGGGGTATAGCAAAAGTCGACAATTGTCCACAAGGGGGGCCGTAGGGGTCTATCCAAAGTCTACGTGGACTAAGGTGGTCCAAAATTTGTTTTTTTCAATTTTCATGCATCGCCTGCAAATGTGTTCAAATCCCAAAAAAATAAATGCGTTTAAAAACAAATGATATTCAGAGGTTCCGCAAGCCCCCTATAGTTTAACACGTATTTTCCATAAGAAAGCAAGACGTTTTTGTATATTTTATTCAGAATCGTTAATATTAGGTGTATCGAGTTGATCCTGAATTATTTTCTACAGAATTAGCTATAGAATACGAATAAGAAATTACTTTTTGAAATTCGCCCAAAGAAGTCTGTTTTGTAGGGTCCCAAATAAACCCCGTAAGTGAAAAATTGGGTATTGCGAGTTTCTGGCCCTGACCATTATTTTTTTGAGGTTTCTTTTGGTAAACACTGTCTCTACACTGTTAGAAATATCTGGTTGAATTTTCAACCACATGTGGTTGAAGTTTTATACAATTACCGTTGTTGAAATTTCAACCATGCAGTGGTTGAAATTTCAACCACCCAGTTGAAATTTCAACAACATGTAATTGAAATTCCAGTAACGAGAAAAAAATTTTATTCGGTACAGATAGTGAATTTCAAAGCAATTTTAATTTTTCAAAAATCTGGCATGAAACCTATAAAGATTCGTGGAAAATACTTTGCTTTGAGATTCATTAACTGTACCGAAAGAATTCTGATAAGGAATCAGTGAGTTATTTCGTACGTTTGTGTCGTGTGATTCATGAGATTAACAAAATGCATGTAATATTTAGGAAAATAAGCAGCTTTAAAGAAGACAAAAAGGTACGTTGTAATCTCGGTTGGAATTATATTACCGTAATGAGTTGCGCGCCCAATTAGACAAAGTTTTCAACACTCGTTTTTGTGAACATAACCTAAAAAAAACATACAGCAGTTAGTACCGATACTGTGAATGAAATGTTCCCATTATGATAATATTATTCCAGCTTACCTTTTGTTTTTCTTCTCTAAAGCTGCTTCTTTTCCTGAATATTATGTCCTTTATTAATATTATTAATCTTACGACACAAACGTACGAATAACTCCTCGTGGGACTCTTTCTCCTTGGGGTCTGGCCTCGCGGGAAGTATGAGGGGGCATTGTGTAGTTGAATTTTCAACTACATTTGAATGAATTTTATTTCAACTCCGTGGATGAACGAGATTTCAACCACAGAAGTGGTTGAAAAGTGGTTGAATTTTCAACATATTTCTAACAGTGTAATAAATAAAATATTACTTCATTGTGATAATTTAATGTTTAAATAAATTGTTCAAACAATTAATTATTGTTTATAGCCATTTTATCTTAGAATGGAGTTGAAAAGTCGCAGTTTTATCTAAATTTTTCAACTAGTTCTGAACTTTTCAGTTAGAGCGCGGCAATACTCAATTGAATTCAACAGTATAATTGTTCGAACCGTTTAATATTTAAAATAATATTCTCTTAGAATAATCCTAGAATATTGCAGTTTATTCTAAAATTTTCCACTTTTGGTTCACTTTCAAATTGTAGTAGGGTCATAATTAAATAAAACTCTTCTTCTACTTTTCACTTAGAGTATGGTAATAGTGACTGAAATTCAACGAAAATAATTTTTTAAACAAATAATTATTGTTTTTAACTATCTTGCCCTATAATAATGCTGGATACTTGCGATTTTTTCTGAAATTTTTTGACTTTTTGTCTACTTTTTACTTAGTGAGATCATAATGTAAGTTAATAAACATAATTGTTCATACAATTTATTATGGTTTATCTCTAATAGCACGGAACGTTCCTGGAACGTTCCACGGGAACTTTCGGAACGTTCCAGGAACGTTCCAGGGAGGTGTAAAATGTCCGCCGCTTGGGAACGTTCCAAACATAAATTAACGTTATTGTTATTATTATCAATAAAAAACGCGTAAAACGTAAGTGATAGGTCAAAATCGATATCAATTTATGATACGGATATCATATTATAGTGTAGTATATGCGGTACTCAAAACTCAAAAATGACATCCATTCTTACCTATCTCTTACTGTTTACGAGATAATTGTTGTTAAAAACAACAATAATGGAAGGTTCACCTCAGGTCCTAGTGGAACGTTCCCAAGGACGGACATTTTACACGTTTCGGGAACGTTCCTGGAACGTACCAGTGGAACGTTCCCGGAACGTTCCGTGCTATTAGGGATAACTATTATCTCTTAGAGAAATGCTAGAAAAATATTCTCTTCATTGTTTATTTATTATTTGTTCATAACTGAAAAGCCGAAGCAAAGTTGAAAATTTAAGAAAACCCTGCAAGTTTCTAGCAATGATCTAAGAGAAGATAGTATTCAACAATAATGAATTGTTTAAACTATTATGTTTGTCAACTTTCTTTATTTATCATCTCACTCTAATTATAAAATTCGGATAAACCGCGACTTTCTAACTATATTCTGAGAGAAAATTGCTAAAAGCAATAATAATTTATTAAAACAATGCATGTAAACGTCTAATTATCAGTGAGAAGTAGTATTTTATGTATTAGAAACACTTTGCTTTAAAAAACCGCAAAAAAATCATAATTAGCGCCAGCAACTCGCAAACCCCAATTTTTCACTTATAGGGTGTTTTTGGGTCCCTATAAAATAAACATTATGGGGGTGAGACTTGGAAACTAATTATTTATTCGTATTCTGTAGCTAATTGTGAAGAGCATTGTTGAGTTTCAACTCGAGTCACCTAATATTGACGATACTGACTTCGGAAAATGTAATAATCTAAATAGATTGGTTCAGAATCACCCACAAATCTGTATATAATTTTTTTTAAAATGCGTTTAATTATTTTTTTGGATTTGAACAAATTTGGGTCTCGTTTTCCTGAATCTTCGGATTTCTTTTTAGAAACACATAAAAAACTGAAAAAATATTCACCGAGGGGTTCACAATTCGACTGATGGAGTGTACACTGACTTCAATTGATTTCAGTGACTTCATGTGAATTCAAGTGACTTCACGCCAGTGACTTCAGCGAAGGTGTACACCTGACTTCACGAGTTGTTAACCCCTCGATATTCACTAATTTTGTTAGGACTTCTTGCTTTGTATCATGAAGCTTATGTTTTCATGAAAAACCATATTCTCATACAATTCACGGCTCTTTTTGGCTCCGTAGCTTTTGAATATTAATAATATCCATATTTTCATCAAATATTACATAAATCCACGTGGACAGAGGAGCCAGGCCTTAAGTAACTTCGAATCTCCCGGAATATCTGAAGCCATTTGCATTCACATGAAGTAACGTGAATTCACGTGAAGTCACTTGAAATCACCTGAATTCACTTGAAGTCACTTGAATTCTTCTGAAGTCACTTGAAATCTCCTGAAATATCTGAAGTAATTTGAATTCACATGAATTCACGTGAAGTCACTTGAAATCAATTGAATTCACTTAAAGTCACTTGAATTCTCCTGAAGTCACTTGAAATCTCCTGAAATATCTGAAGTCATTTGAATTCACATGAATTCACCTGAAGTCACTTGAAATCACTTGAATTCACTTGGATTCTCTTGAATTCTCCTGAAGTCACTTGAAATCTCCTGAAGTCAGTGAAATATCCTGAAGTATCTTGAAGTCAGAAGTAGGTGTACACCCAGTCGGTCGAGTTGTCAACCCCTCGATTTTATATTATTTGTGCCATCGAAAATTGTATAAGTAGAAAAATTATGATAGTTTTTGCACCAATGAAAAAAAAATTATTTTCTGGTTGCTAAAACAGATATAAATAAAATGGAAAAGAAACCACAGGGATGATTCTGATTAGATACCATAAGTTACTCCAAGTTATTTTTCTTGCTGCAGTAAAAAGGTTGCAATTACAGTGAAAAATGGCATTTGAAACAAAAAACATAATTTTTAATAAAAAAATTGTAAAATTTACAAAAAACATCTATTTTGACGATATTTTTTGGAATTGAATTTTATCTTACCATCGCTTCTCACAAATTTTTGGAAAATGGTTGAATTATAATAAATGACGGCGAATTTTTTAGAAAACAAAACATTCTCTATAACTCTACTGTTTTCAATCCTAAAAGTAAATTCTTCTATGGCAAAAATGGTTAAGAAAGATTTTTGGAAGCAGTGGATTTGTAGAAAACATTTCCTTCGAAAAAAAACCATGATTTATAACAGCCCGACCATTTTTTAAATTAGTATGAAGCGACAGTAAGGAAAAATTCGATTACAAAAAACCGTTGTCAAAATGAGAATTTTTCGTAAGTTTCAAAAATTTTTCGTGATCAATAATTTTTTTTATAGAAAATTACTGACAATATCTTTATAATTCTTGAAAACATAGGAAACTTTACTTTTTCCACAGACCTGATTTTTGACACAAAAAATCACTTAAGATTACAAAATTTAAATACGAAAATTTTATCAATGGATTACGATGTAGTTTTAAAACTTAATTCACATGCGCAACTACAACTGGGAATGTAAAAATTCTAAAAACTCGAAATAGTGAACAATAGGAGGAAATACATTGAATTAAATTAATTATAAAAATGTTCGGATTTAAGAAAAAGAAGTTCCATAAAGTTATGAGTCCTTTTTTGAATTCCATCTGAGAATTCGAAAAAAGCTCCGAATTAATAAAATGGGGACCATTTTCTGACAAATATAAAGAGTCGATTTTAACAAAAGCCCCATACTTATATTTTTTGTCAATGTTTTGCCAAATTTGCCATTCTATGTATTAGGAAGACATCGAATTTTCAAATTTTCCTCGGAAACAATAAAAAGGACAAAAAAATGTTAACATCAGAGTAACATAAAAGTTTGCACAAGGAAAATTGGAAAATGATATTTTTTTTGTAATAAAAAATTCTCTCGGCCTCAAAAATGGCTTAGCTCGCAATAAATCTGATGGGATTTCTTACTTATCCAAGCAAAAACTGTTAGAAAAAAATGGATCAAAAATGAATAAGAATGCGAAATTTTCAGGGGATTTTCTAATATTTTTTCTTCGAATATTTAAAACATAAAGAGGATATTATTTGTGAAACCCCATGTATTTCTTATAGAACTTTTTCAGGCGCGCTAACTTTTACATTACCATTTTTTGTACCTTTTGCTGGGTCCAAAAAAATGGTCAAATTCGATTTTATAAGAAAAAGTTCTCCTGGCCACAAAAATTCTTCAGCCCACGTAAAATTCAAGGTTGTCTTCTGTAGAAGGGCAAGTTCAACAAAAAAAAAAATTCAAAAAGTATAAGTGTGGTTTCCTTGTTGAAATTGAATTTATAATATTTTTAAACAACTCGTCACCATTTTTTTAATTTGTAACTTTTTTTAAATTTTTCGACAGACTTGAAAAGAGCACGTTAAAACTCATCAGGCTCTGAAAATAAAAATAAAATATCTGAATTAGATTAAAAACTACGCAAGCTTAAAGACAAAATCTGAATAATGAATATTTTAAACCGCATTTGTTATACAATATATATTTTTTTTAATTTAAAGAGTATGTAGAACATTTACAACACTAGAGCTAATTGCATTCTCAACAACATGGAACTTTTATTTCTAAAAATAATCACAATCACAAACCCATTACACTTGGCATAATAATTTCAACAGGCAAATGTGCACATCCAAGTTACGAGTATAACGTAAAATCGTTTTCCGTCCTTTAACATAAAAGGGCTGTTAATTCGACAGAATTTGCATTTAAGTTGCAAATTGCTTCATTTGACAACATTCGTTTCAGAGTGCATTATTTTCCACACTGTATCGTAAATCCACTTACGTAATAAAAACAATCTTTTTGACTTGAATTGAACCAATTAAATTCAGCACTCGATACGAGAAAACACGTTTGCTTCTATAAATTATATTATATACGAAATTCGGTTTGCAATTTGAAAATTAAATTTCAGAATCTAATTCTCAAACCAATTTAGCACGGACTCGAACGCACGAACATTTTTGATGTCGGTAAGTGTCGGTAGCAGGAATCTGTACCTTAAATATAGAAGTTGAACCTTAATCTAATTTCTAATTTACTAACATACTGCTTCCTAAATTTGATTCGATGGAATTTTTCTGAGGATAAGTGACTCATTTTACAACATTTCAATAACTGAAAATCTACTTTTGTTAATCTGTGAAAAGCGACGGGTACCGTACAAAATTGCACGGAATCACTGATAAATCATAAATTGACTAATTACATTCAATGGGTTATATGAGTGAAAAAAAATAACGAATTTCTTTCAAGTAGGAGTACACCAGAGTCTCACTATTTGAACGCGTGATCGCGCGCGTTATATGAATTCCTAAAATTGCTGGTCTAGCAGTTTGTCAGGCGGCAGGGCGAAAGACGGTTGCAACTCCGCATCTGAAGGGACGCATGCACTACTACTCAGTCAACTAGATTGCGCAATGTTATGGAAACTGTTCAGGCGGCCCTGACTGTTTACGTTTCGCTGTACGCGCTATATGAACAAGGCTATTTTCAGACAACCCCCGAGATTGTTCATCAATCGAGACTCTGGTGTATATATAAATACACCGAACTCTCGGTGGAGATCCAAAAGTAAATAGTCAGGGTCGCCTGAACCGTTTCCAATCAGAATGCGTAATATTGCGCAATATACTCGTCCAAGTTCTCGCGCACTGCGGCCCTTTCGATGCGAGAGTCGCAACCCTCTCTCGCCCCTTAAGTTAAAAAAAACTGCATCGGCCAACAGTTCTCGGAAGGCCGAGCCAAGAGGGACAGAATCCGAGAGTTGGGCGAAATAAATGTATACCCATTTGCCGTGAGTACAATGCTCTTAATAAGCCTGAACATTTTGTCAGGAGAGTGAAAAACTGCAGAAAACCAAAGCTCCCGAGCGCAGCTGGTTACCGACAGACGAGTTTGGATGTCCGTCCGTGCTTCATACATGCCATATATATAAACGAATTGAGAATGACTACCCAGTTCCTGTCGTCGGTATATACACTGGAGTCCCGCTATAATAGGTCACAATGTGTGGGATAAGGTGGTCCAAGGGGGAGAGAGAGAGAGGCGCTTGCAAGGTCAGCGGAGATGTGATGTTTACTGTTCGGCACTATAAGAAGCAACAAGCGAGAAGGAAAGGAAGAACGGTTTGGAGACTCCCGATTTAATGTGAAGGCCATCGAGGGTACCCCCGAAATGCCCACTAAAGCGGGACTCCAGTGTATATTACTTTTTGTTCTACTATTATCAACCGCGCTTGTTATTCATTTATCTAACATTCGGAACACAAACAGTATTAGGTTAAATTCTTAGATATTTTCTGACTTCAATTAGTTAAGGTTTATTTTTCGTATACGTTGTTTCAATTCTCAATATGACATACATAGCCTATTTATTTGAATTTATTTTTGCGCGGTCTGATTTCGCGACCAAGGGGTGGAATTTTCAGGTTTAATTTTTGTGCTTGTGTTTTTTTAATAAAGAAGATTCAATTTCTACCAAGAGAGACGAATGTTTAACAAAATACACGAAATTTCAGCCAAAAAGTTAAACTTTCAACTAAAAAAGATAAATTTTTTACCATATAGTTGAATGTTTAATTGAAAAAGGTAACTTTTAACCAAAGAGGAAATAGTTTAATTGTCAATATAAAAATTTTATTTGCAACCAAACATGAAATGAATTTTCATCCAAATAGTTACATTTTTAACCACAGAGATGAACCTTCAGCTAAAAAAATGAACTTTTAACAAAATAGTTGAATTTTCAATGAAAAAAATGACTTTATAATTTCGGTGCATTTTCAACAGAATAATTAAATTGTTATGAAAATAATAGAATTTTTAACCCAGCGAGATGAATTCCCAACAAAAAATATGATAATAGCCTTTTCAACAAAAAAAGGAAGTTTTACCCAAAAATAAAGCTGTATTTTCTTACTGGATTTGAATTCTACTTATATCCCACCCCCC
>CAKNXH010055970.1:4344-16105 GCA_932178445.1 Andricus quercusramuli | reverse complement strand
AAAATTTTTTGTAGTTTCAGTTAAAAATTAATCTCTTAGGTTGAACATTTATTTTTTGACTAAAAATTTAATTATTCAAATTTTTAATTAACAAAAATTATCTTTTTTAGTTGAAGATTCGTATTTTTTGGTAGAAATTAGTCGTCTTGGTTGAAAATTCATCTTTTTGATCAAAAATTTAATTATTCTAGTTAAAGATACTAGACTATATAATACTTATTATTGAAACATTTATCATTTGAAAGTTGAAAACGTAATTCGAAAACTGTTTAATTTTTAAGACCAGGAAACTAAAGTTTTTTTAATTCAAAATGTTAAATTTGAAAATATTTGATTTGCAATTTTTCAATTTTTGGATGTTTCCCATTTCACTATTATAACTGTCCAAATTCTACATTGAAAGCCTTGATTGTCAGTTTGAAATTTAATAATTTCAGATTCGAATATTGTAAATTATTTGGTTTATACATAAATTTACAAAATTTTCTGGTTTTAGAAATTTCATCGAAATCGTTGAATGTCAAATTTAAAGACTTCATAATTGCACAACTTTCAATTCAAAGGATTTTTAATTAAACAATTTTCAATCAATTGCTTAAAAAATAAATAAAAAATAATAAAAAATTAAGACAATTCCATCAATTCAAACCTTAAAAATGAGAAGATTTTAGAAGCAGGCGTTGAAAATTTAATTTTTTCTTATTTTAAAATCTTCAAAAATATTGAGCATTCCCATCTCGACTCAAAAAATAAAAAAACAATTTCGAATTTAAAGGTTAAAAATTGTGCATTTTCAAACATTGGAATCTTGTTTTGTATTTTTTTTCTTAATTTTCAATTTTTAATTTTGTACCTCAGTAATTGAATCATTTCTTTAATTTTCAATGATTCCAATTTTAGAGTTTTGAAATGTTGTGTTTAATGCTGAATTTTTAATTATTCTTTCTCATAAATTTTCATTTTGTAATTAAAATTGAGCGGGTTGAATTTTCGAAAGTGTAATCAACAATTTTAAATCTTTTTACTCATGAAACGATTTAAATTCACTTTTAAGGGTTTGAGTATAAAAAGTAAATGTTTCCAGTTTCAAATAAAGTTCGGATTCGTTTAATTTTCAACATTCCGTAGTAGAAATTATTTCATTTTTAATTTTTCTCTTTCAAGATTACATAATTTTGAACTTTTTTAAAAATAATTTAAGTTTAAAGGTTTATTATTTAAAAAATTTCCATTTTGAACGCTTTCAATTAGAAATAATACAATTTCATTACCTTCGAATTTTAAAAGACACCATTTTTAATCTTATGAAATTGTTCTATTTTCGAAATTTTAATCTGAAATCATACAATTTTGAGATTATTCAATTCAAAAGAAAATTGTTCAATTTTGAACAATTTGAATGATAAATTATCCGATTTCAACTTTTTTCTAATGAAATTGTCCTTTTTTTAAAATTTTAGTTTGAAATTTTGCCAAGTTTGAGAGCCTCTGATTAAATTTTTTTTCAATTTCATTTACTTTCAATTCTTAATTATTCAATTTTTAACATAACAATGGACAGCCCCCCCTAATCGTTACATCAATTTTAATAATCTGATTTTTTACTTTAGGTACGTTTTTGTGTGTGAAAAAAATATTGCTAATTTTTAATGTTTACAGTTTTCGATAAAAAATAATAGTGTAGAATTGTATTTTAGAAAAAATCATTTTTTATTAAGTTAAAATCTTTTGAAATATTAACAAAAATATTATATTTTTTTGGATTTAGTTAGGGGAATAATAATTTTTTTCAATAAAAAAACTGTCTTGCACATATCGCTACTAGTTTTGTTAACAGAAATTTTACAACATTTTATGATGATGCGTTTCCGCATTTTTTGTATATTTTAAAGTGGCCTAAGAATCAAGTTAAAATTAATTTTTAAACGAAATTCTACAATTTTCTGGAATAATATATTCCAATCAATATACTTCTAATAATAATATAAAAACAATAGTTTCAATAAAAAATATAAATAAAATACTTTACTCGGCTGTCTAAAATTGTAGAATAGGCCGAAAATGTCTGAAAATTTCGTAAAACGTTTATTACCATTTAAAATTTTTCAACCCAACCAAAAACAGTTGGATTTTTAACAAAAAGTTCATTTTCAAGCAAGAAGAAGCTAAAAGGATGAATTATTTACAGAGCAGTTAAACTTTCAATAAATCAATACTTTTTTACCAAAAACGTTAATTTTCGAAAAAATAGTTAAATTTCCATCAAAATACTTTAATTTACAACGAAAAATATGAATTTTTAAGAATAAAGGTAATTTTCTACCAAATTGTTGAATTTTCAAGCCAAGAAGACGAATTTTTTACCGAAAAAATACCAATTTTCAATCAAATACATGACTTTTTGAATAGGTAAGATCTACTCTCGATTAGAAATATCAACTTTCATAAAAAAATGGAAAAGTTACATTTTGGGTTGAAAAAATAATTCAAACATTTTGTTTTGGTTGAAGATTCATAATTTATGTTCAAAATTCATATTTTCGGGTTAAAAATTGAATTGTCTTGTAGAAAATTTCATTTCTTGGCTTGAAACTTTAACAATGTGGTTGAAAATCGACCTTTTTGTGGAAAATTCAACTATTTGGTTAAAAATTAAACTATTTTTATCAAAATTGAACTGTTTGAAGAAAATATAACCATTTTAGAAAATTAACTTTTTTTAAACATTATATATTCAGCTGGAAAATTCAACTGTTTGGATGATTATTCACGTTTTCATCGTCAAAATTCAGTAAATTTATTGAAAATTTATGTATTTTGTTAAAAAAATTGTCATTTTTGGTAAAACAGAGGAAACAGAGGAAATTAAAAAAAATTAATTCAACAAAAAAATTAATTTTCTCGGTCGAGAAATCCATTTTTTTAACTTGAAAATTGAACAATTTGGTTAGAAATTAATATTTTTTCATTGAAAATTCGACTTCCTGTTGAACATTATTCATTTTTTTGGTTGATGAATCAATTAAGTATTTTTTTAAAATAAAAAGATGTATATTTTGATTAAATTAAATTAGTTGAAAATTTTTTTGTTGGTAGAAATTAAGCCTCTTGAATCGAAATTCGTTATTTTAGGTTGAAAATGTAACTATTTGGTATAGAATGCATGTGTTTTTCTGAAAATCCATCTTTTTGGTTAGAAATTAATCTTGTTTGTAGAAAATTTATTTTTCTTCGTTTGGGATTCAAACATTTTGTTAAAAATTCATTTTTTTCGTTTAATTCCACTGGTTTAACATTCGTCTTTTTGGTAGAAAATTGATCTTCAATGGAAAATGAACCTTTTTTTGACAATTCATATTCGTGGTTAAATATTCAACTATTTGGTTAATAGTTAAACTACTTATATGAAAATTTAACTATTCGAAAAAAATTTAACTATTCGGTAGCAAATTAACTTTTTTCAAAAAAATTATATTTTCGGGTAGAAAATTCAATTGTTTTGTAAATAATTCGCCTTTTTCTCCTCAAAATTGGACGAATTTATGGAAATTTGATATATTTTATTAAAAATTCGTCTTTTGTCGTGAAACGTTATTCTTCTTTTTGGAAAAAACCCATCTTTTTCGTTGAAAATTCAACTAATTTGTTGAAAGTTGTACCACTTTGTTAATTTTCTTTTGTTTTGAAAATTTCGGAAAATGAATCTTTTTTGTTGAAAATTCATCGTTTTGATTCAGAATTCAACTATCTTGTAAAAAAATTTTTTTCTTGTTTCATTCAACTGGTTGAAAATTCACGTTTTGGTAGAAAATTCATCTGTTCGGTTAAAGATTCAACTATTTTGTTAAAAATTAACCTTTTCGGATAAAAAGTTCAACTGTTTCATAGAAAAAAAGTCTTTTGACTTGAAAATTCCACTTTTTGGTTGAGTGTTAACGCTTTTGGTTGAAATTCCATATTTTCGTGTCGAGAATTCAACTTTTTTTGTCAAAAAATCGTCCTTTTGGATGGAAAATTCATCTTTCATTGGAGAAAAGTTTTTTTTCTTGGTTGGAAACTCATCTTTTCGGTTTACAATGAACTTTTGTATTGAAAATACAACTGTCTGCAAAATATCGTCTTTTCTCAAAGTCCAACTTTTTGGTTAAATGTTCAACTATGTTTTTACAAATTCGTCTTTTTGGTAGAAAGTTAACTTTTTGGGTTGAAAATTCATCTCTTTGGTAGAAAATCCTGAAATCTTGGAAATTTAAAGTATTTCATATTGAATGCAATATGGTATCCACATTCATTTTATTTGCAAGATTTTATTGCCCCAATATTCTCCTATTTTTGCTGACAATCACCCTATTTTGTTTTTTTGAAAATGTTGGGCTACGTTACTTTTCGGAGTGGCCCGTTGGGGGGGGGGAGTAAAAAAAGCCCAAAAATGGTAACAATATTCTTACCCCTAAAAATATGAATGAACAAGTGTCTCAGAATGGCCCTCTTCGACGAAGAAGGTGTGGATCTCGGGACAGTGAGGGTACGTGGGTTAGCATTCACAGATGATAAGGTTGTTACGGCAGAGTCAATCGAAGACTTGAAAAGAATGTTGAGCAAACTGAATACAAGCATGAAGAACATGGGCCTTAAAGTTAACGTAATTAAAACAAAAATTATGGTATTTGAAGGAATGGATGAGAAAACAATGCGCAACGTCATCCTAAATGATAATAAAATAGAAAAAGAGCAGTTTTTCGACACGAAGGTGTTATTTAAATAAACAAAATGGGATTTCTAGATCAATCTAAAAATCTATACACCCATCCCCACATTACTCCCTTCCTCATCGATTGAGTCACGCTTACCCCGAGAGGGGTAATACCATTAAATGGATTAATGGTATAATAATAAAGATTGTTCTTGTGCAATTTTTCGCCTTTTATTTTTTGCTCTCAGACAATGCCATAGAATGCACGAGGCCTCTCTGAATTTATTATTTAGAAGCAATCTGGCTCCCTACCGTTGCTCATTCCGGTAAAACAATGTTTACCAAATGTGCTACGAATATACGGGGCACGTGATGTCAAGTATATTATCGATAAAAGTATTTCGAAATAGCGTGCCTTCTTCATATTAACGACATGAGATTCTGCATAATTCAGGTGCAATTTTTCCCACACTGCTGAAATTGAAAGAATATTAATATGAGCCATTTTCGCTGGGCTGCTTCTTAAAAGTAATGCGTTACCGTTAGCGGTACCGTTCCTTATAAAAGTGTAAAAAAGTACTTTGGTATAAGGAGTATATTCGGGTTCCGTTTCATAAAAATTATATATAATATATTATCAATTATTTAACTCATTATCAATTAATTAATTAATTAATAATTAATAATAATTAATGATTTCATTTTTTGTTTCACGACTTTGTCTATCATATCAATGTGGCACTTTAGTGTCCGTCTGTTTCACGGTAACTTTACGTACAACTTTTTTGGATCAAAACAGGTCTGAAGTGACAATCAAATTTCAATGACGTAACGTAACGCATGGGAACGTTAAACGTGCGGGAACTGTCATTGAAATATAAAATCTGGGTTATGTACAATGTCAGAAGTTTATAAATCCTGTTTTAAAATAATATGTTGATTAGCACTGATAATTTATTGTTATTTAAGAATAAGGAGACTAAGAAAAAGAAGTAAGCATTAAGGAGAAGAAATAAAGAAATAATGAGAAGGTATTAATTTAATGTGAAATTGGACTATGTCGGTTTTCATCAAATCTCCACGTTTTGAGACCTTCTGAGTCAGAAAAAACGATTTTTACGAACGTGTCTGCCTGTATGTCTTTCTGTCTGTCCGTCTGTCTGTCTGTAGTATCGTGTAGGCACGATAACTTTCGAAAGATTGATCAGATTTGATTGTACTTTCGCACAATTCTTTGAGGCCTAAAAAGAAAGAACGAGTTCATGAACCAGCCATTTTGGATGAAAATTCATAAAGTGAACGCATTTTCAAAATTTTTGAGACCACTTTTTTTGAAGATTTGAAAATTCTATGTACGGTTATCAGTAGCACGCAAAAGGGCAACCAAAATATCCTGATTACTTTTTCTGATAAATGGAAAATTACCGGAGTTATAGCATTTTATAAATTCCAAAAAACAAACGAAAATTAACATTTTAAGCCGAAAAGCGCACGATATGAAAAAAACTAGAGAGGAGAAAACTGTTGCTTTTTAAACGCACTACAATATTTTCATAGCAGCTTTCTGAATTTTCTGAAAAATCAAAAATTCAAATTTTGATCGCACAAAAAAATAATGAAAAATAAAAAATTCCATTTTCCTCTCAAACTATGCAAGATACGACAAAAGATGAATCAACCAAAATTGTGCACCTAAAAAAGATCTACAAATTTGTTACTATTCACTTTTTGATACGACGCGTAGTTTTTGTTTTATTCGTAAAGAAAACAGCATTGAAAATAGAAAAATTAAATTTTCAGACGAATAACAAAAGCTACGAAAAAAATAAAAGAGACAAAATTTGTTCATCCAAAGAAGAGTTACAAATTTGTTATAGTCATGTTTGGATACGATGTGTAGTTTTTGTTTTATTCGTGAAAATAACATTGACAGTAAAAAATCCAATTTTTGGAAAAACGATGCTTAAGATTTCTGGGAAAATTTGAAATAACTTTCTATTTTGAAAAATTAAATTCAACAGAATATTAAAAAAGATTGCAAAAGACGTCCAAAATTATCAAAACATAATTTGGAACTTTTTAAGTGATTTTTTTTATTTTGCAAATGTGTATTTTTCAACATTTAGAAGCTGTTTAAGGATTTTGAGATTTCAAGATAATACAGAAATTTTCTTAAAATTTTTGGTGAATTTTTTAATAATTTTTAATTAAAAAAAATAATAATTTCAAGAGGATATTTAAAATGGAATCCAAAACAATTTTTGATTTATGAATAACAAATGAAAAATTATAAATTTCCAAGGACCTGCAATTAAAATAATTTTACTTCTAATTAAAAAATTGTTCAGTTTGAAAAATTAAATCTTTTCATTCTTAACGTTTCTAACTGAAAATTCCTTCAAACGATATAATTTTGAAAATTTCTGAATTCGTTGATTCATTCTTCAGTTTAAATAATTGAGAATTATAGCGTAGATTTACATATTTTCGTGAGTCTCTGAATTGCACAATTTATAAGAGTTTAACAATTATTTATATATTGAGCGTTTAAATTTAAATAAATTAGGCTTTAGGTCCTTTAGGTTGAAAAATAAATAAATAATTTTATTTTATTTTTATAAATAAATTTTTTTTTTCATAATTCATCATTTTAGTTGAACAATCTTTTTTTCCCAAATTCAACTATTTTGTTAACATTTTTTAGAATTATTTTTTCAACTGAACATTTAAATATTCCATGTTTGGTTGAACATTTATCTTCTCTAGTTGAAAATTCAACTAATTGGTTGAAAATTCATATACTTTATTAAAAATTATTCTTTTTTGGTATAAAATTAATTTTTTTGGTCGAAAATTAGTTTTTCTTATTGAAAACTAATTTTTAACTAAAAATTCAACTATATCATGTTTGCTTGAACATTAATATCCTTCCAGTTTGGTTGAAAATTCAATTATTCCGTTGTAACTATATTATATTGGTTTGAAAATGTGTTTCTCCAAAAAATTAAATTATTCTATTTTTGGTTGAAAATTGATCTTTTTTAATTGAAAATTCACCTATTTTGATGGGAATTTGTCTTTTTTGATAGAGAATTAACATTTTTGGTTAAGAATTTCATTAAAAATTAAAATATTTATTTGCCAATTCATGTACGTTGTTGAAAATTATTTATTTTTGATAGAAAATTATTTTTTTTTAAATTGTAAATTAATTTTTTTAACTGAAAATTTAACTATTCCATTTTCGTCGAAAATTTTTTTTATAGACATTAAATCCTTTTGGTTTAAAGTTTATCTGTTTTTTTTTTCAAATTGTAATATTTCGTTAAAAATTAATTTTATTTGCTTAAAAACTTATTTCTTTAACTCAAAATCAAATTATCCTATTTTTGTCAAAAATTTATCTTTTTTACTTGAAAATTCATTTATTTTGTTGAAATTTTTTTGTAGTAGCAATATAACCTTTATGGTTGAAAATCCTATCAAAAATTAAAATATTTGGTTGAAAATTCAGATATTTTGTTCAAAATTATTCTTCTTTGATTGAAAATTAGTTTCCTTTTTATTGAAAATTAATTATTTTAACTAAAAATTCAACTACATATTCAATTTTTCGTCGATTCTTTTTTTTTATAGACATTCAATCTGTTTAGTTAAAAATTCAAAGATTCTATTGTAAATTTATTTTAATTGGATATAAACTTATTTCTCTAACCTAAAATTAAACCATTCGAATTTTTGTTGGAAATTTATTTTTTTTTTGTGAAAATATAACCTTTTTGGTGGACAATTTAAATATTTGTATAGAAATTTATTTTTTTGATTAAAGATGCAGAATTTCAGTTATAATTTCATTCCTTTAGTTAAAAATTGAACAAATTTTGTTGAATTTTTTTTTCACTCTTCAGAATGAATTTTTAAAATTAAAATGTAGCTATTTTATTTTTTATATATTTATATATATTTATATAAATTTGTTATATATTTCAGTATATTTTCAATTTTTTTAAATCATTTATAATATTTGCTGCTAACGATATAAAATATTTTATTCTCATAATTTCTCGCGATTCTTAATCACATTGAAATCCATTATAAATTGATTTGATAAGAGAAATTAATATTGACGTGGCTCTAGAATATTCAATTTTATTAATTAGTCATAAAAATGTTCATCATGACTCATAATTTGACAATATTCAGTCATTTTCCATGACGAATATTATTTTTATACAAATTTTCAGCATTTTCAGTCAAGATAAAATATTTTTCTGTGAATAATTATTACAAAGAAGTATTTATTTATATATAAACAATTTATGGAGAGTAGGTTCAATCGTGAACTAAATTTTTTTTTTCATTGAGTTCTTTAGAAAATTTTTCACTTTCTCTTCAATTTTCAATGAGGGTGTGGGGAAAGTTAATTAATATGAACAAATATAATTGTTTGAACAATTCATTATCATTGTTGATAATATTCTCCTTGAATAATGCTATAAATAGCGGTTTTTTCTTAAATTTTTCACTTTTTGTCCACTTTTCATTTGGAGTGGGTTAATATTTAAATCAGTTAAGCAAAAATAATTGTTTAAACAAATTATTGTTTGTAACTATCTTCTCTTGTATAAGTGCTAGAAAGTTACGGTTTTTTTTTAAATGTTCAACTTTGTTCTGCTTTTTTAGTTATGAACAAGTAATAAATAAAGAATAGACAGAATCATTTTTTAAACAATCCCTTTCTTTTTCGTGAATATATTTTTTTGAAATAAAACAGATATTTGAAATATTTTTCAAATTTTCTATATGGATCATATTAAATATGAATTTTTCTTGAAGTAGTTTCTGAGAGCCTGTTTGTTTAAATTCATATTAATATTTATTATTTGTTCCTAATTCAAAATTCAACGAAAAGCTCAAAATTTAAGAAAAGGACGCAACTTTATAGCATTATTCTGTAAGAATATGGTTAAAAACAATAATAACTTGTTCAAACAATTATTTTTGATAAACTGCATTAATTATTATCTCGCTCCAAGTAAAAAGTTGACAAAAAGTGGAAAAAATGAAAAAAAAACGCAACTATCTAGCATTAATAGAAGAATTAATATAGAAGAAGATAGTTATAAACAATAAAAATTTGTTTATAAAATTATGTTTGTTAAATTTCATTCAATATTATTACTTTATTAAGTAAAAAGTGGATAAAAATTAAAAAATTTCGGAAGAAACCGCAACTATCTAGCAGTAATAAAGAAGATTTCAAGAAACAATAATTATTTGTTAAAATAATAATTTTTGCTCAACTGAAATAATTATCAACTCACTCAAAGTAAACAGTAGACAAATAGTTACAAATTTCAGAAAAAAACGCAACTTTCTAGTATTACTCAAATTTAATATTATCAGCGATAATAATAAATTGTTCAAACAATCAATTTTGTTAACTTTAATTGATTATTCACCTCCCTCTAATTGAAAATTGAACAAAAAGTGAAAAATTTGTGAAAAAATTGCATTTTTCTAGCATTATTCTAAGCGAATATTATTATAAATAACAATGAGTTGTTTGAACAATTGTGTTCGTTAATAATTTTTTCAAATGAAAATAACTATTTTATTTTTGACTGAAAATTGATATTTTTGAAATTGTAAATTCAATTACTTCGGTAAAACTTGACACCTTGTTAATTTTTTTATGGTTGATCTCTTTGAGTGAAAAGTTATATATTTTGCTGAAAATTCTTTTTTTCATTTGAAATTAATTTTTTAACCAACAATAAAAATTTTCCATTTTTTTTTTTTTTTTTGAAAATTAATCTTTTTACGTCAAAAATTGGTCTCTATTGGTAGAAAACTAATCCTGTTGGTGAAAATATTCTCTCTTTTAATTAAAACTGCAATTTTTTGTTTAAAAATTAACTTTTTTGTGGAAAATAAGTTTTTTTGAGTGAAAAATGCTGTCTTTTGTTTGAATGCTCAAAAATTTCTTTGAATTGCAGATTTATCATTTTATAGTTTAAAATTCATCTCTGGTTCAGAATTCACCTATTTATTTGAAATTCTTTTACTGGAAATTAATAATTTTCAGTTGAAAATTAAATTATTCGTTTGTTTGTAAATTCGTCGTTTTGGTTAAGAATTCATCTTTGTAGGTTAAAAGTTAAACTATTTGGATAAAAAATGAACTATTTTGTTGATTTTTTTTTCGAAAACTCAAGTCTGGTTGAAAATTTAAGTATTTTTTTGAAAATTCGTGTTATTGTTGTTGTTGAAATACCAAATATTTAATTTTTCGTTGAGAATTCGTCTTTTTGTAGAAAATTCCAATTTTTTCGTTTGAAAATTCAACCATTTTTGCTTAAAGTGTAATTTTTTTGCAAAAGAAGACTATCTGGTTGGAAATTCATTCTTGTAATTTCAAGTATTTTGTTAAAAAGTCATACATTTCGGTTGAAAATTTTACTGTTTTGTAGAATTTTTTTTTTTGTTTAAAGTTTACCTACTTTATTAAACATTCATTCTTTGGTTGCAGAATTGCAGATTCATCATTTTAGTTGAAAGTTCATCTCTGGTTCAAAATTCACCTATTTATTTGAAATTTTGTATACTGAAAATTGAATTATTTGTTTGCAAATTGATGTATTTTGTTGAAAATTTTTTTTTCTGGTTGAAAGTTGATTTTCTTTGTTGAAAATTTGAAAGTTTGACAATTACAATTTTGATTTGGTTAAGGATTCATGTAGAATTCAACATTTTTGGTTGAATTCAACTGCTTTTGGTAAAAAATTTAAATCTCTTCTGGATGAAATATCAGCCGTTACACTGTTTGTTAAGAATTGATCATTTTTGGTTGGAAATTAAACTACCTAGTTGAAAATCGAAATACTTTGTTAAAATTTTGTTGTTAATGATTCGTCATTTTGGTTGAAAAATTTAATTATTCTGGAAAACTATTCTATTTGGCATTGAATTTTTTTTTTGCAAAAATTTGCTTTTGTTTTGTTAGAAAATTTTAATATTATATTTTTATTTGAAATTTTTTTTAGTTAAAAATTCATGTATTTTGTT
>CAKNXH010055969.1:0-10550 GCA_932178445.1 Andricus quercusramuli | reverse complement strand
CTCGGGATATTTTAAATAATATTGAAAATGGAACTCTGGCTCGCTGCCTGACGTTCCACATTCTTCTCTACGACTTGATTTCGATCTCGGATTTTCGACGTCAAGCAAGAAAGCGGTCCTTTCATCCTTGCGAAATCTGGTCTGCCTATTTAGAATTCATTATTTTTAAAGACGATCATTTATATTTAGTTTTGAAGGTTTCTCAAATTTGTGACTTCTAACGTTTTCAAAGTGAAAATCATTTTTTTCAATGGTTTTCACTAGAAAATACAAAAATCTCCAACTAGGCACGATTGAAATATTTTTTTTTACATTTTTTTTCTTTTTGTGGTCATGATTTTTGACGAGGTGCTATCAAAATGGTTGATTGAAGTCTATTTTATAAATTTTTGTGAAAGAAGAAACTTTAGCTGTGCGTACTAATGCGTCATCAGAAAAGACGTGTCGGGGTTCGAATCCCGGGACCTGGGAATTTTTATATTTCAGTGTAGTCAACATATTTTCTGACTCTTTTATATTCATTTTTTGATTTTAAATTAAATTCAACAGTAACTTTAGTATTAGCTTATAAATAACCCAAATTTAAAATAGGCAATTTTTCGTGGCGAGTAGAAGCAGCCTTTTGCAATAGTAAAAGTATGAAATAGTTGAATTTTCGACTAAAAAATGTCAACCAAAAATTGAATGGTTAAATTTTTATTTAGAAGATGTTTATTATTAGTTTAATTTTAAGTTAAAAAGATTGAACTGCAGTCAAAACAAAACGAATTTACAACAAAAAGTTGAACTTTTTACCAGAGATGAATTTTTTATTAAAATTGTAAATCTTCAACCAAACAGTAAATGAATTTTTATCATAAGATTTTAACTCTTAAATAGTGGAATTTTAAACATTAAAAGATAAATTTTTAACTCAAAAATGGAATGGAACCAAACAAATAAAAAACATATTTATGAAAAAATACCTTCTCATTACCAAATACCAAATTACCAAAATTACCAATAACAAAAATACCTTCCTATTAGGATGAGAAGGTGAAAAATAGTTAAAATTTTCAAGAAAGAGATGAATTTTAAATTAAAATTTTGAAACTTCAACCAAAAGAAGTGAATTTTCAACAAAAAATGTGTACCTTCAACCCAGTAGTTGAATAGTTGAAAACCAGAAATAAAATATTTCAATTTTTAGTTACAAAAATTGATGTACCGCCAAAAAGACAAATTTGTAACAAAATACATCAATTTGAAGCCAAATAGTTGATTTTTCGCCTAAAAAATATAAATTTTTAATCGAAAATTGAATAGTTACATTTTCAGTTCAAAAAATTTATTTTCAATCAAAAAAACGAATATTCAACAAAATAGTTAAATTTTCAACCAGAAAGATGAACTTTGAATTAAAATAATGAATCATTAATGAAAACAAATGAATTTAAAAAAAACTTTTAGTTTGCAACTAAGTAATTGAATTAAAAAAAAGAAAAATTTACAGTGAAAAATGAATAAGTTAAATTTTCAGTTAAAAAAAATAATTTCCAAACAAAAAATTTTTCCACAAAATAGTTACATTTTTAACCAAAAGAGATTAATAGAATTTTGAACAGAAGATTTAAACTTTCAACCAAGTACTTGCATTTTTAATTAAAAATGATAAATCTTAAACCAAAAACCGAATAGTTAAATTTTCACTTGAAAAAAAATAATAATTTTCAATCAAAATAAAACGAATTTTCAACAGAATAGTTAAATTCTCAACCAATGAGATGAACTTTCAATTAAAATAATTAATTCGTCAATCAAAAAAATTAATTTTTAACAAATGGTTTTAACTATCAACCAAGTATTAGAATTTTCAACTAAAAAAAACATAAATTTTTAACCAGAAATGAAATTGCTGAATTTACAGTTGACAAAATTTATTTGAACCCAAACAAAAAACGAATTTTCGATAAAATAGTTAAATTTTTCACCAAAGGGATGAATTTTCTACTACAATTATGAATCTTCGAATCGAATAGTTGAATTTTAAACCAAAAAGATGAATTTTCCAACAAGAAAACTAATTTTTTTCTACAAAAAGGATGAATTTTCAACCAAAAATTAGAAGATAAATTTTCGTTAAAAAAATTAATTTTCAAGTAAAAAAAATGTTTTCAACATAATAGTTAGATTTTCAACCAAAGTGATAAATTTTCAATTGAAATGATCAATCTTCAATTTAAATAGTGAAATTTTAAATTAAAAAAAATGAATTTTCAACTAAAAAGAGGAATCTCAAAATTTAATAGTTAGATTTTAAATCAAAAAGATGAATTTTCAACCAAGAAGATTAATTTTCGACCAAAAAGACGACTTTTCAACAAAATACATGAATTTTCAACCAAACAGTTCAAATTTGTACTAAAAGATCTATTTATAACCAAATAGTTGTATTTTCAAAATAAAAAGATAGATTTTCATTAAAAAATGAATAGTTTAATTTCCAGTTAAAAACATTTATTTTATATTTTAAAAAACGATTTTTCAACTAAGGTAATGAATTTGTGACTGAACTGATAAATTTTCAAATGAAATAGTGGAATTTAAAATTAAAAAAAAAATAATTTTCAATAAAATGATATATATTTCACTGGAATTAATAGTTGAATATTTAATCACAAGGGTGAATTTTCACCCAGGAAGATTAAATTTCTACCAGAAAGATGAATTTCCAACAAGATACATGCATTTTCAACCAAATAGCTAAATTTTCGACTAAAAAATATAAATTTTCAACCAAAAAAAATAAACAAGTTTTCAACAAAATAGGGCAATTTTCAATTATTGTAATGAATTTTTCATTAAAATGGTAAATCTTCAAATGGGTAAGTGGAACATTTAAATAAGAACAAAATTACTTTTTAACCAAAATGATGAATCTTACACTGGCATAGTGGAATTTCCAATCACAAAGATGAATTTTCAACCAAAAAGAATAATTTTCTACAAAGAAAAGACGAATTTTCAACAAGATACGTTAATTTTAAAACAAATATTTGAATTTTTGGACGTGGCTGAACTCGGAAGTTGGTTTTCTGCAGTTTTCCTCTCCCCTGGTCAAACCTCCAGGAAAATTCGAGTACTTCTAATAAATTCGGATGCAGCGAGGGAGAGACAATGTATAATGATGAATCTTCAAATTGAATACTGGAATTCGAAAATAAAAAATTTAATTTGCAACTGAAATAATAAATCTTTCACTGGAGTAGATCAATTTTCAACCAAGATGAATAATTTTCTACGAAAAAAAAACAAATCTTCAACAATTTACATGAATTTTGAACCGTAAACAATAAACTCTCACTTATTCCAAGTCTCTCGTGCTCGGATATTCCAAGTGGCAGATGCCGTCACCTCCCACCACTGTCCCGGTACAATCTCGTCCGCATCAGTGGCTGACCAATTGAAAAGAGGCCCAAAGAGCGTGAAAGTCTTGCGCAATGCAAGGACGCACACGTGCTTACAGCGCACTCATCGAAACAAGGCAGGGGCAGCCAATGAACGCCGCTTGACAAAATCACCCTACGACTCGCGGTAGAGGTGGGGGCCCTGCAGACTTGGAATATCCGAATGTTCAAGTTTTTCGGCCCTTGGAATAAGTGAGAGTTTACTGCAGTTGAATTTTCAACTAAAAAAAAAAGTTCTACCGAAAATGGATTAGTCGAATTTTCAGTTGAAAAAATAATTTCCATAAAAAGAAAGAGTTTTCAACAAAATAGTTGAATTTTCGAGCGAAGAGACGCGCTAACATTTATTATTTGATTTAAAACAAAATTTAAATAGGTATTTTTGTAATGGTACAAATATACGATATTTAACTGTAGTCGACAAATTTATTCACTTTAGTTGAAATATTAGGTCAGTAAAACTCTTATCGAAACTGGTATTTTATCATTATTTAGGAATCTCAAGGTACATACTAATAAGAGTGGAATATAAAATAAAAAGTGGACACAATGAAAGGTGGCTTAAAACGTAATTTTAGACATGCACATTGCATACAATTGATCGAATCCAATTGCAAGTGTGACTCCGGTGAGCTCACCTTGACCTGACAAGAATTATTATGATAAAAGGGTCGAATATCATGTCCTGCTGAAGAATTTCAAGAAATTACTAGCGTAATGCATTAAAGACATTGATTTCTAAAAAGCTTTTTTATAAAGCTTCGAATTAAAAATTATTTTTTCTTTAGGCTGACAATATAAAATATTTGACACAGGAAAATTTCCTAATTATGAAATTCTGGAATTTGAACAATTAAAAAATCTGCTACTCGCGTGCAGTATGATTGTGAATTCTCTTTTGTTAAAGCTCCTTCGGCTTTAACGAACATATTCTCATCGCGTGTCTTGTGAGAAAAAAGGTCAAAAGCAAATTTTTAGATGTAATTTAGGCTAACAATTTTATTATCAAACATTCTATTGTACCTTGTGCCTATTTCCAAAATTTTAATTCGCTTATTTGTAATGTCATTTTTCAAGATTGAAACAAAAACTAGGCGACTTATCAAAAAATGATTTATAACAAATTTTTGTTTGTAACAACTTCTGTCAATTCAATTTTTTCGTATCTTTTGCCGTCTTTCAAAACATTTTTTTTATGTTATTTTTTACAGTTGAACCAAAAACCACGTGTCCAATCGAAAAATTATCAATAACAAATTTTTAGATCACTTTTGGATTAACAACTTTTGGTGAAAAAATTAACTATCTCGTTGGAAATTCCTTTCTTTTTTGGTTATAAATCAATCTTTTTAGACTAAAAAATTAGTAGAGAAAAAAAATTAGCTAGTAGAAAATTTATCTTCTTTAGTTAAAAATTCAAATATCTGGTTCAAATATATCATTTTTAGTTGAAAATTCAAGTATTCTGTTGAAAATTCGTGTTTCACAGCAGAAATTTGATGATGATTTCCATAAATTAAAAAATGATTCTCCAATTTTTTTTCTCGACGATTAGCATTCAAATACCATTAACACACATATACACATGAAAATTTTTCAAATTTATTTATTTTACACAAAAAAGTGACTTTTCTATTATACAAGATGACTTCTTAAGAAAATACTTAAATTTTCTACAGAATAATTAAATTCTCTACAAAACAATTAAATTTTCAACGAAACAGTTGAATTTTCAACCTCAAAAGATAAATTCGCAACAAAAAAGTGCAATAGTTGACATTTCAACCAAAAGGGATGAAATTTAATTAAAAAAAAAGTATTTTAAAATCAAAAGACGAATTTTCAACAAATAAAGATTTTTCAGTAATGAAAGAAAAAAAAGTTGACCTGAATTGTTGAATCTTAGAGCCGAAAAAGGAAATTTCTGTGCAAAAATGGAATTTTCAACCAGAAAAATAGGAATTTTCAGCAAAAAAATTAATTTTCGAAAAAATAGTTCTTTCAACCAAAGAGATAAGGCTCCAGTAAAAAAAAATCAAGAAAATAGTTCAACTTTTACCCACGCAGTTGAATTTTAAACTTGAACCCAAAAAGATGAATTTTCAATAATAACAGTTGAATTTTCATACAAAAAGGATGATTTTTTGAAAGAATTATATAATTTGCAATCAAACAGCTGCATTTTCATCCAAGAAAGATCAATTTTCTACTAAAACAGATGATTTTTGAAATCAGAAAGACAAATATTGAAAAATAGAGTTGAATTTTCATCCAAAAAATATTTGTATTGATTTTTCAACACAAACTGTGAATTTTTCTCAAAAGGTAAATTTTTTACGGAAAAGTTTAATTTCCAACAAAAAAAGTAGATTTTTTTGACCAAAAAGGATGACTTTTTAACAAATTTATTGAATTTTCAACCCAACAGTTGCATTCTTATTAAACAAAGATAAATTTTCTACTCAGACAGATAAAGTTTTAAATAAAAAAGATAAATTTTTAAAAAATAGTCGAATTTTTATCCAAAAAAGGGGGGAGGGGAGGGGATTTCGGAGGGATTCTGGATGGATAGGGGGTTAAGGCAAGGGTGTCCACTTAGCCCAACGCTTTTTGCGATTTTAATTGCGGATATGGAAAGTAAGCTGGAGGCCGGGGTGGTAGGAGGAGTCAGGATAGGAGGGGTTAGAATTTGGTCACTAGCGTATGCAGATGACATAGTGTTGCTGGCAAGCAGCGAGGAGGCCTTAAAGGAGATGATTAAGAGGTTGAGAAGATACCTCGATAAAAAGGGGTTAGAGCTGAATGTGGAAAAGTCCAAGGTTATGGTGTTCAGAAAAGGAGGGGGAAGGGATAAGGGAAGGGAGTGGAAGTGGAAGGGAAAGGAGGTGCAGGAGGTGAAAGAGTTTGTGTACTTGGGCTTCGTGTTTCGAAGGAATGGTGGAGTGGATGGTCACATAAAAGAGAGAGTGAGGAGGGCAAATGTAGTGATGAGGCAGGTGTGGGGGTTGGGAAAGAAGTTATTCGCAGATGATTTTGGAACGAGAATGAAATTGTTTGATTCACTAGTGATGAGTGTGCTATTGTATGGGGTAGAAGTGTGGGGGTGGAAGGAAAGTGAAGAGGTTAATAGAACGCAGGAGAGGTATGTAAAGTGGACCCTGGGGTTGGCAAGGAACACGCCTAATTATATTGTCAGGAGGGAGACGGGGAGAGCGAGTGTAGGAATTCTGGCAGGGAGCCGGGCGTGTAAATATGAGGAGAAATTTTTGGAAGAGGGGGGAAGTAGGCTAGTTAGGGCGTGTTGGTGGGAAAAGGAGAACAAGGGAGGGGGAGGGAAGATGGAGGCTGAGAGGGAAAGGTATTTTAGAATGAATGGACTGCAGATGGATGAAGTGAGAAGGATGCACGAGGAAGGAAGGAAGGTTTATGACGTGGTTAAGCAAAACGGCATGGAGAGAGAGAAGACAGAAGGGGAAGAGAGAATAAGAGAGTCAAGATTCAACGGGAACTATGTGTGGATTATGCCAAGTGCAAGAGCGCAATATTTATGTGAGAAAGGAGAGAAAGGAAGTCAGGAGCTTATAGCGAGGATGAGGTGTGGGTGCATGGAGGGCTTCAATAGGTTCTGGCTCTCGCGAGAGAAGAGGATGTGTGAACTGTGTGGAAAGGGGGGATGCAAGAGTGGAGCACTGGTTGGAGGAGTGCGTGGAGGTGGAAAGAAGTGAGATAAGCATGGAGGTATTGTTGCATGAAAAGGGGGAAAAAAGGGCAGTAGCATGGGTGAAGGGAGTGTTGGGTAAGATGGAGATGAAGAGAAGGAAGGAGGAAGAGGAGTGGAGAAGGAAAGATTGTAAATAGGAGAGAAAGTAGATATAAGTAACATGTAAATATTGTAAATAGTAGATAAGTAGTAGGTATTAGAGCGATAACAGAGGTTGGCAAGCGAGGCAATGCGAAAAAGTAGGGATATGCGAGCGAGGCGAAGCGAGGAAGGCAAGGCGATACGAGCGTGCGGCTTAGAGATAAGGAATGGAAGGATGTTAGTTTTTAAGGGTTAGTTTTAAGAAAATTCTGTAAAAAATGGATGTGTAAGCAAGTCAATTTTTTAAGGCCAGCAGGCTGAAAAATAAACGTTTATCTATCAAAGATAAATTTTCTACTCAGACAGATAAAGTTTTAAATAAAAAAGATAAATTTTTAAAAAATAGTCGAATTTTTATCCAAAAAATATTTCAGGTCATTTTTCAACAAAACAGTTGAAATTTCGACCAAAAAGGATGACTTTTCAACAAAATTATTGAAATTTCAACAAAACAGTTGCATTCTTATCCAAGAAAGATTAAATTTCTACTAAAGCAGATGAATTTCTAAAGCAAAAAGACAAATTTTCAAAAAAATAGTTGGGTTTTCATCCAAAAAACATTTTACTTGATTTTTCAAAACCAGAATATTAATTTTTCTCAAAAGGTAAATTTTCTACGAATCAGTGAAAGTTTCAAGCAAAAAGATTAACATTTTAACAAAACTATTGAATTTTCAAACAAATAATAAAGTTTACATCTAAAAAAATAATTTTCAGGAGGGAGCAACTGCAAAAAATATATAAATACTAAGCAAATAAATTACTAACAAGAATGTTATATTAGGGTAACCGCAAAACTTAATTTTAAAAATTCCTTAATTTTTTCCTGACCAATTTTTCATTTTTTTTTTTTATTTTTTAAATTAAGTTTTGCGGTAACCCTGATATAACATTATTGTTAGTAATTTATTTTCTTTGTATTTATACTTATTTTCTTGCGGCTTCCTCCTGAAAAATATCTATTTAGTTGTAAATTTTATTATTTGCTTGAAAATTACACTATTTGTTGGAAAAATAACTATTTTTTTGAAAAGTTGTCTTTTTGCTTTCAAAATTCATCTGTTTTAATAGAAAATTCACCTTTCTTGGGTAAGAATGCAACTATTTGGTTAAAAACTCAATAATTTTGTTGAAAAGTCATCCTTTTTGGTCGAAATTTTAACTGTTTTGTTGAAAAATCACCTGAAATCTTTTTTGGATGAAACTTTGAATTTTTTAAAAAATTTATCTTTTTTATTTGAAAATTCATCTGTCTGAGTAGAAAATTCATCTTTCTTTGATAAGAATGCAACTGTTTCGTTGAAAATTAAATAAATTTGTTTAAAATTCATCCTTTTTGGTCAAAAAATCTCATTTTTGGTTGAAAATTCAACTACTACATAGAAAATTTACCTTTTCTGAAAAATTCACATTTTGTGTGGAAGAATTATTTAAATATTTTTTGGATGGAAATTCAACTATATTTTCTAATATTTGTCTTCCTGATTTCAAAATTCATCTGTTTTAGTTGAAAATTAGTCTTTCTTGGATGAAAATACAACTGTTTGATCGAAAGTTAAATAATTTGGTTAAAAAGTCATCCTTTTTGTATGAAAGTTCAACTGTTATTATTGAAAATTCGTCTTTTTGGGTTGGAAATTCAAGTATCTTCGTAGAAAATTTACTTATTTAAACTATTTTGTTTGAACCTCTTTGTCAAGAAATCATTTGTTTGTTGGAGATTCATATTTTTAACTGAAAATTCATCTCTTTGGTTAAAGTTTGTCTATTTAGTTGAAAACTGATTTTGTTTAATTGAAAATTTAACTGCGTGGGTAAAAGTTGAACTATTCTGTTAAAAAAAAATTTTCTAATGAAGCTTTATCTCTTTGGATGAAAATTTAACTATTTTATCGAAAATTATTTTTTTTTTTGCTGAAAATTCCTATTTTTCTGATTAAAAATTCCATTTTTGTACAGAAAATTCGTCTTTTGGCTTTAAGGTTCAACAAATTAGGTGAACTTTTTTTTCTTTCTTTACTGAAAAATCTTTATTTGTTGAAAATTCGTCTCTTTGATTTTAAAATTAACTTTTTTTCTGAAATTTCATCCTTCTTGGTTGAAATATCAACTATTACACTTTTTTGTTGCGAATTTATCTTTCAAGGTTGAAAATTCAACTATTTCGTAGAATTTTTTTTTTAATTTAATAAATACTTATTATCATCCTGTACAAAATGGTCAGCTATTTTTTCAATTTCCGTTCCTATTCACTTTAATTTAATATAACAACACCGCAAACGTCATTAATGTACGGCGTCCCAATCTCACTTTATACAACACTGTTAGAAATTTTCGGAAAATTCCGACACATTTAAGAAACTAAAGTAACTGAAATTGATAAAATTATGTTACTGAAAACGCAATTCAGTAACTTTTACATTAAATTTACTAAATTTTAAGTGAACTTCAGAAACGGTATCTGAAAATTATAAATAGTTTCGTAAAATTCCTAAATGGTAACAGAAATATAAGTTATCGTAACCGAAACAAGCGCGCAGTTGCATGCGCACTCCTCGCTTCACGACCCACCTCGGTCGCGTTCATAGCAGACCGTGTTAGCATAGTGAATTATAGTGAAGTGACACATCAATTCAAAAATTCGTCGGTATAACGGGCTAAGTCCCGAGATATTACCCGACTTAAAGTTGAGATACAAAATGGTAAGACAGCTATTCATTGAGATTAAATAGTATTTACTTGTAATTCTAATTATGCCCTCTTGTATATAAGTAGGTTATGTTTGCACACTAGCTATTCGTCTGCCTTGTAATTTGTTCTGCCTGATTTGAAATGGATTCGATTCATACACATTTTTTAATGTAGAAATATTGCATCTTTCTTGAACAGAAATGCAACTGTTTTGTTCAAAATTCAACTATTTCCTAAAAAATGTACTTTTTGTTTCAAATTTGTATTTTTCTGTAGAAAAGTCTATTGAAATCCTTTTGGAATTGTCATTTTTCTTGTACATAAATGCAACTGTTTGAAAATTTAACAATCTTGTTAAAAAGTCATACTATTGGTTAAAAATTCGACTACTTAGCAGAAAATTAGCTTATAGATTTCACAATTTTGTTGAAAAGTCCTACTTTTTGGTTGAAAATTCTGCTGTTTTGTTGAGAATTCAACTATTTTGTACGAAATTTAATTTGGTTAAAAATTCTGCTGTTTTGTTGAAAATGTAACTATTTTGTAGAAAA
>CAKNXH010055968.1:20591-90480 GCA_932178445.1 Andricus quercusramuli | reverse complement strand
ATCCTGGTTTTCTCGGATTATTTTATCCCACAAAATGAAGGTAATGTCGATAACTATTTCAGTGATTTTGAATTTGAATTAAGTTTGCGTTCGATCAATCATAATGATCGAAAGGTGGTTGACTTGAAATTTCGAGTGATTGCTTTGTTGGGAGTACATTTTACTTGAACCAATCAACTCCAGCTGCTCGTAGGCAACTCGGGAAGTTGACTACTAGTTCGAGCCTCACGAGTAGAGATGTGAAATAGTACTTTAATAATTTTCAAATTATTTGTATACGTGGACTAATGCTACGTCATCTAGTGAGAGCCGTCAGTAATCGTCAGACCAGGGTACTTTAATATCATGCATGTCATGTTAATAAGAGTAAAAAAAAACATAGTAAACTTATTATTACCTCTAGCGATAGGTCCTCTCTGTGGACGGCCTGAAATGCCCTGGGACCGGCCTGTGGCTGATGAGAGACCAGGACCACTTCCGGTCCGGCCTTTTCCCCTCCATGCCCAGTTGACTTAAACCCTTCTTAATTCTCCCCAGGGAATCCTCGCTCGAGGACGCCGCCCTCGTCTTCTTCTTATTCGGGGCCTTCCCGACGGCTCCTGTTGCCACAGTTGGCTGCTGACCCGTGCTGCTTGTTGATTGGGTCGCCGGCTCAGACGCGACGGCCATGCCGCTGAGAGCGGCTGATCCTGCGGCCACCACTGTCGTGTGGTTATTTCCTGTTGCGCGCTGGAGGTTCATGGAAACCTCCACCATGACCGATTCTCCGGAACCCGACGAGAATCTGGCCTGATGATCTAACTTTCACCCAAGCGCGCGCCCTCTTCGACCAGGCTTATCCAATCTACTGGACTCGCTCCCCTGTCTGGAAAAGGATCTATTGCGAAATTTGCCCCACTCTACCGTACCCACTTCTGAGTTTTAGTGGTTTTGCTGGTTGTTGCCGTAGTCCCAGTCAATATCCATCTCCGCATCGTCCTCTCCTGTGCTGGAGTCCTCGTCCGATGACTCAAAGTCGCGTATCTCAAGAAGCAAACGATCGATCTCGTTTTGCCTCTCGCGCTCCGCCTGATAACCCTCATCCCGGTCAAAGTACTTTGAGAGGTGTGACGCGTAGTAGCGACCACCGTGAAGGAGCCCGAAAACTTGGGTGCTAGCTTCTCAGCCACGTTATCCCTCGCTCTAGGGAGCACATGATTCGGCTTTTTCACCAGGTCGCCGACGTTGAACTGTTGGCCGCGGTGACGACGGTCATAATACTTGACCTGCTTAATAAACGCCTGGTCCTGATATCGAGTGATCAGATCCCTTAAATGGATCATTTTTGACATACGAGATGTCCAGCCATCAAGATGCGTGGCTGATAACTATACCTCCCCCTCCTCAAGACGGCGGAACGAGTTTTGCGGCTGGGGGTCCCGACACATATTCAAGAAGGCCGGAGTTACCCTGTTGGTGCTGTGAAGTGAAGTGTTATAGGCGAATCTGAAACCATTCAGATGCCTATCTCAGTTCCGATGATCCTGCCCAATAAAGGACCTTCGCCTGTGGATGGTATAAGGGATTGAATGAGCGGCGAATACCGGAGGCGCTGGCCAGTTATTTTACGGCCTCAATGTTAAACTCCGTTCCACTATCTGAGTGCAGAACCTGTGGAGTTCCCCAGCGTGTCGCGACGCATTCCAGGAACGATCCAATTATGGTTTCTGAATTGGCAGCCTTCAATGGTGCCAACTCGATTCACTTGGAGAATAAGTCCTGGAATACTATCAGATATTCGTACCCACGCTTACTTCGAGGAAACAGGCCCATAACGTCCGTTGCCACCACTGTCCATGGTTCTTGGACCACACGCCTAGTCATTAATCCTCTAGGCTGTGTCTGTTCTAGTTTGTTCAATTGACACGTCTGGCATTTCCTTACGAATGTTGACACGTCCCTGAACATTCCGGGCCAGAAGTAACGAATCGCCAATTTCCAAGCATCTTGGTCATCCATAAGATCCTCCAACAGTGGAATATTTCGAAATTTATAGAGTCTACCATCCACTACTTTTCACCGATAATACTTGTGTGGAGTTTCGATCACAGCTGCTCTCCGCTGCACAAACCATTCATCCCTCAACGTCCGATCTTGGGGCGAGGGTACTCCAGGATCGGGCTGACTTCATCGTCATCTATAATGAGCCCACCCCTATTCAGATTGATCCCGGCTCTGGTTAATAGATTGATTGTTTTTTCGAGCCAATACAAGTGGTCTTCGAACGTTGCTGAGACGACGATTACATCGTCTAAGTAAGCGAACACGTGTGGTCTCATTTCAGGGGTGATCACCTTGTCCATCTACCGCTGGAACGTAGCGGGAGCCCCTGTCAGACCAAACGGCATTCGCTTGTATTGGTATAGACCCTTTCCTGGGATCGTAAAAGCCGTGATTGCCTTACTCTCCTCGTGCATCTTCCGGAAGTCGATGCTTAGACGATAATCTCCTTCCGATTTTCGAACCACTACAGCCGGACTGCACCATTCTCTATCCGATGGTTCTATCAAATCCTGTCTGATAAGATTAGCTTTCTCAATCGAAATGCCGCACACCTTTGGTGACATCCGGTGATTCTTTTGTCGGATTGGTTTATGTCCGCGCGTGTTGATCACGCGCTCGACGAGCTTCGCTGCGGGCGATTTATCCAGTACCGGAGGTATCACCTTCTTTAAAAATTCTTCCAACTGAAATTTTCTCGTGCTCTCCAGCAATGCATCACGATCCCAAACCGCTCTGCAAAGTCCATGCCGAAAACACAAGTATCGGTCAGACTCGGTATGATTTTAATCTTAATGATCTGTGTAGTTCCTGAAAAGGTAGTTGGCAGACAGGCCTCGCCAATGATGGTTTCAATGGTACCATTGGCCATCATGACTGCACCTGATTTTGAATTATCTACTTCATACCCATGCTCAGTGATGATGTTCAATCCCGTCGAACCTATATAGGTTCTAGACGAGCCCGTGTCGGTTAGTGAGTGGAATTCGGTGCTACCTATTTCAATATTTATATAGGGTCGCGACAAGGTACTGATTCCAAAGATGAAATCGACTTCGGGTTTCCTTACTTGATGATCGCCCGTGTCCACCTCATCGAGCGGTCCCCAAGATCCGGAACTTACGGACGGCTCAGATATGGAATAGTCAATCTTGTTAAATGGGGAGTCGTGGAAACCTCTGATGCTTTAGGCTTTTCGTGATTGAAGTGATCCTGAGCCGTGATGCTCGTTTCGTGTGTTAAGTTATGTGGGAGCTCATAACGACTCTTCCGAGTTATTTCCAGAGAATTGATTGGATCGAAAGTAGTTACATCCGGTTTCCAGATTCTCTTTTTAATTGTTAGGGTTTGCTTGGGAACCACAGGAGCAGCATCGACCCTGAGTCTGCCCTCCTTTAGCGGTTTCCCCTGCAATAGTCGGAATCACAATCCCGCTTGACCCGATCGTGCTTGCCACAATTGTGACAGAATTTCACCCAAGTATCTGGACACGCCCTCCATTTGTGGTCGTTACTCGCACAGTTAAAGCAGGGAGGTTGAGCTTTAGTTTCAACTTTCGGCTTCGGAGCGGTTTTCTGACTTCGGGACGGCTCAGTTGCCGACGTGGTTTGTTGAGTTCGATCGGCTGATGAAGATCCCGATGATTCGAGGCCCGCTTTCTGGTTTTTACTAACCCCGGGGCCCGAGCTCTTAGGCTTGCCCGTTGACGGCTTTTTGCGATCGAGTTTTGTCATAAGTTCCACCAATAATGTGGCCAGTGATTCAATTTGTGAACTGGAGCCTCACGGTTGTACTCCATTTCTGATTTGGTCCTCAAAAGCTGGTTTACTCCGCTTCGCGTAAGCCAATTCTGCGAAAAGTGATTCCGCTGGGCCAGTCGCATAAACCCATTATAATCGCTAAATTCGAAACGAAGAATTGACCTACGCAATTCTGGCTTCATGTTCCGATAAGCGCGTTCCATTTGTTCCTCCAGAGTAACTGGGCGTTGGGATTTCAGGAAGAGTCCCTGTAAACAGATCAGAAAGTCTGTGGTCCTTTCAACCGGGCCCTGAAACCGGGAAGAAACTCGTTCCTCCAGTCGCCACTGGTATTCCGTGTCGCCGTACATCGACAGGAAGGAGGCCTTGAAATGATTCCACATCGACCAACCAGTATAATTCTGGCGGAACCATTGAAGAGCTAATCCGTGCAAGATGAATGGGATCGCAATAAGCAGGTCTTCATCACTAAGTCCGGATACCAAACAACCCTCCTCTACACGAGCCAGAAAATTTTCCACACTCGCAACACCATCACCTGTGAAGACTATTTCCCATTTCTTGACTACAGAGTCCAATGTCTTAGTGGGACCTCGAGTCGTCCTCACATGAGGAGCTGTGGTCCGATCCGTAAGCGATGTGCGATCGGCCCACCGTTGACCAGGGTGTGACGTCGCAGTCACTAGTGGAATGGCCCCGTTCGGAGCATTGTTTGTCCTCACGGAACCCCGTGTTCATAGGGACTCCGGCATTTCCCGTTGGGACATTGTGATGATTTCGTGACGAAAGCCATGTCTCTGAGTTTGGGGGTTGATGGGTGTGCATGGGTACGCCCACCGAATGATGCACCATCGTCGGATGAGACGATCCCAACCTCAAACTTTGGGCCAATTGAGTGTTGGAGGGGCGCGACACATCCGGAGAGAATAGGCTCTGTCTTCGCAGAGTACGCAGTTCGCACGCATAACTTCCTACCGAAGTATATACTGACGATTGAGGCATTGACGAAGTTATTGAAGTGCTTGTGTGCGACACCGTGTTCGGTGTAGTCACACGTCCACTTGATTGCGGCTCTGTCTGCCCGATAGCCCCTGATTCCGGTCCCCCCAAAACGGATGCCCATTTATCATCCCTTTCGGATGATCGGAATAACTAGCGAGTCGCCGAGACTACCCGGCTACACAAAGGTAACTCCTCTTCGGTTGGTAGTTGGAACGCATCCTGACCGAGCTGACTAAGCAGGCTATCCAATAACGCGCTCGGATCTCTGGCCCCTCGGGCTGCTTCCGCCCCTGATCCCAATTCGTCTATAATCGATCACGAATGACCTCTATGGGTCCGTTAGGGTTATGACCCCGTTCGGCCAGGAAGGCCCGAAGCTGTTTCTCCGACAACTCCATGATGTCTTTCAGGTCGTCACTACTCCCTGAGTCGGACATTTTGACTGACATGGGCCGGCAATCTCCCCCTCGCCGACTATACTCTCCAACGCGGTTCGACTGATTACCTAGACTAGGCGTTCGTTGTCCCACCGACTCACGTAACGGCCCTAAATGATTCCCGGTCAGTTCAGTCGGGGCGTACTAATTTACCAGTGTACAATTATTATAAATGCATCCGACAGGATTAAGCTCAGATGAGTTATTTGTGAATTCGGATCTATCGATCGACCCGACTGATTTATACGTGAGTGAACCTGAGTGTTACCTCAAAGTTCTGTAGGAAGTCTCACCCGAGTACGCTCCTGATTCCTCTACTAGGCACGATCAGAAAATCCAACTCCCGTGTTACCCCTGCAACTCGTACCGAAAGTTTACACTGACCCAAGACGAAATCTAAATGGAATCCGCTTGCGCACAACACACGTCGCTGATTATGTCGACATTGAACTTGAGTCCACAATGGCGCGCACAGTGCTACCTTGGATATGAATCTGCAGACTCATTTTCAATCACGACTTCCGAAATCAATGTGAGCCGACTGAACTTCCAGATTTTCCAGCCTATAATTCCCTACAAATGCCGAGAAATATTAATTTGCCTGTTTACTTAAACCCACAGAAATTAAGAAACAACAACAAAAAAATTGGAGTTCACATAGGCATCAATCGAGTCCGGTCTTATTAACGAATCAATAACACAGTCACACACAAAAAATCGTCTTTCGGGCCCAGAGGTCAGACCTTGTTTAGTCTTGAAAAAACAATTATGAGGTCTTATGAGGTTATGTAAGAACCCTGACGTGCTTGTGTTTTTTGGACCTCGGATTCGGATTCAGCAACCCCAAAAACATATGATTAACATGGTCTAACCTCCGGACTTGAAAAAAATAAATTTTTTCGAGGTTTTATATCAGAACACTGATGGGCTGGGGTTTTTTGGACCTCGGATTTGGATTCAGAGACCCAAGAAACATATAGTAAACATGGTCTGACCTCTCGGCCCGGAGAACGAATTTTTTTGTGTGGCTGTGTAATAAATGGCTCTGTCATACAACAGTTCAGGCGACCTGATCCGACTCAGGAGAAATTATGTCCGAACTATTGTTCAAATCAGTAGAAATGTCGAATGAAAACCGATAACATCGGTTAACATCAATCAAGTTTCATACAAAAATGGTCTTGTCGAAGAACAATTCGGGTATTCTCATTAGATTCAGGATCTTTCAATCAGAATTATTATTCAATTCAATGAACAGATTTCAAATCTCATCAATATTGATTACAAAAATCAACATGAACAAATGTTAACAACAAGTTGTCTTGTTAAACAACAATTCGGATACCATGATCTAAGTTAGGATCAATTAAATCCGAATTATCATTCAATTCAAAGAATAGATTTTAAATATCATCAATATTGATTACAACAATCAACCTTAATAAATGTTAACATTACTTTGTCTTGTTAAACAACAATTCGGATACCATGATCAGAGTTAGGATCAATTAAATACGAATTATTATTTAATTCAATGAATAGATTTTGAATATCATCAATATTGATTACAACAATCAACATCAATAAATGTTTACAACAAGTTTTCTTGTTAAATAACAGTTCGGATACCATGATCAGAGTTAGCTTCCTAAACCTATTTATTATCTTCCAGACGTCCCCCTCTGTATTAACATTTGCTAACTCCTCTTCCAGATCTTTCTCCTTTTTCTGTTCTTTCTTCTTACACATCAATCTAAACCCCTTCCTTATTTCTACGTATTCGTCCCTTTTCGCATTACCCTCTTTCCACTTCTTGTACTTCCTCTTCACCTTCCTTTACATCTTTTCACATTCCCTATCCCACCACGGCTTCACCATTCCTTTCTTCTTTTTTCTAAATACTTTTTTTTGCACACACCCATTTACCTTCTCATTCAGATCCTCCCATATCTCTTCCACCGACTCCCCTTCAAATCATACATTTCCCAGCTGCTCCTGATACTTCTCTATCGCCTTCCTCGTCCCGGTCACCGTCTCGCCTATCTGGACTTCTTCCTCGCCTTGTCTTCCGCCACCCTCCTTTCTTATCCACAGACTTATTGGATGATGGTCTGATTCCACCCTCCCCTCTAATGCGATTTTTTCCGTCTTCTCCCATCCTTGCATACTCATGACCATATGGTCTATCACCGATACCCCCACCTTATTTACATATCTGTATTCTCCCTCTTCGTTCCCAGTTGCCATACCATTCGCAACTGCTCATCCTCTATCCTCCACCCAGTCCCTCAGAATCTCCGCCTCCTTATTTATTATGTTATCCTTCGATTTCCTTTCGAAGCTCTCCCCTTCCCTGTAAAGGCGCCCTTCCCTTTCCATCCTCGCACTACAATCCCCAACCAGTACCACCATACCCTCCTCTCTTTCGCCTAGCAAGTCTTCCATCCTTTCTTTAATTCTTTCCATCCCATCCTTATTGTACACTGTCGTAACCTTACACGCTATCCTTCTATTTTTACTTCCCTCATTTGCACTCCCTCCCTCTCTTCTTCTCCATGAACTTCTTACTCTAATCCGTATCCAACCCCCGTTATGATTTCCCCACTAGCGCTTCCTTTCTTCTTAGCTCTAACCGCCTCCTGAAGTCTCCACTTATACCCCCTTGGCAGCTTTGGCTCTATTTTATCCCATTCCTTTCTTTCTACCCAGGTCTCTACAAGTCCCATAACATCAAATTCCTCTCTTTACCTCCAGAACTCCTCATCCTTCTTCTTTATCCCTGCTACGTCCCAGAACATATCTTCCGGTCGCACATCGCGTCGAAAGTTTTGAAAAATCGTAAAAAATTGAACACGTTTTGGGATTTTTTCTTAGTAATTTATAGTGATCGAATTTCGTTCAAAATCGGTAACTGAACTCTTCTAAATATCTCTTGACTAAAAACAACATTCCCCTTCCCCTACCCCTCTCCTGTGAGGGTGAAGGGATGGGGGCACATATCATAAAAAAAGAGCCATTTTACGGTCGTTGTTTTCCTCGTGTGAAGTGTGCTGGTGAGGTCGACTGAGCCGTTAAAAGCGTTTTTCTTTCGTTTATAACGCTGTATCCTTTTTAACTTCATAGACATTTTATTCTCATCTTTATTCGAACAAAAGAAAAACGCGTCACGTATCGAAAGCGAGCGAGGCTGTTTTCTCGAGGGGTGACGGTGACGAGTGGCTTCGGCCAGTCCAAAACAGGAGGTCAGCTTCCCTGGAGTAGCTAATATCGTTGCTGATGATATAGAGTCCATTTACACTAAGGCATCTTTACCAAGGGTCTCTCGCACGAGAATTATACAACTTATCTAAACTCTTCACGATAAGTATTACTACACCCGTAAAAAGTTAAACAGGGACAAAAAATAACTGGAAAAACAGAAGGAGTACACACAATACATTTCTGATTGTCAAAAAACTTTATTTGACGTATGTTCCTGCAAGTGCAAAATGTACCTTCAGTGTGATTGCAACAGAATAATAGATAAATGTACCTGTTATCAGCCGGTTGCAATCGACTGTTCTTGCCCTGTCAACAAGGAAAGTTTCTGCGATAGAGAGAAAATTTCTTTACGCACAGCGGCATCACAGAATTGGCAAGATAGGAACAGTTGACCAAAAGGAGAGTGAAAAGATTAAAAAGAGGCTGGCAAGGAAAGCAAAACAAATAAGACAAGATGGTGCTAGTTCTTCTAAGACTACAGCCAACATTACCTCAGATTCTGAAACAGGAGAGGCAGATGAAGTTCACGAAGAAAAGGACACAGAGTTTCATACTAACTTCAAATCACCCTCTGGGACTCAAATGAGGACAGTGTTTGCCAATACTGTTCTTGCTGGCGACAGGTACGGTGTATCAGACAGGGCAACGGCAGCTATCGCCTCCAGTATTCTCTCCTACTAGGGCTTAATATCTGAAACAAACAAATCACAGGTTATTGACAAAAACAGAATAAGACGGGCGAAGTCTCTAGTTCGGAGTAACTTAAGGAATGAGCAGTTAGAGAAACCTGAAGTACATCCTAGAGGCCTATACTTCGATGGGCGCTCAGATGACACTCTTGTAATTGAGACCAAAACTTTAAAAAGTATAGGAAGCTCACGAAAGAGGAGCACATTTCAGTAATTGAGGAACCAGGCTTCGTCTATCTCATTCACACTGTACCTATTTCAAAAACTGCCAAGGATATTGCCTCTAGCATCCTTGATGAAGCTAATGCTGATGGTATCGACCAATCTGACGTTCGCATCGTTGGAAGTGACGGTACGAATACTAATACTGGCTGGAAAGGGGGTGCCATTAGAATTTTAGAGTTATCCCTTAAACGACCTCTTCAGTGGTCTGTTTGCCTTCTACACTTCAATGAACTACCTTTGAGACACTTAGCTGAAAAACTGGATGGCAAAACTGAGGACATTGCGAAAAAATTCCTGTGGTATTCTTCCAGAAAATTGAGCGCAATCTTCCTGAAATCGACACTAAAATTCTTAGTAAAGTACTTGTTTGAGATATGTCAAGCTATCAGGTCTGGCACCTGTCATCCAGATCTTGCAAATCGTGAACCAGGGCCTCTGAATCACTCTCGTTGGCTGACTGCTGCCAATAGGTATCTTCGACTCTTCATATCTTCTAAAAAACCTTCAGCAGAGCTAATCCACATTACAACTTTCATACTGAAATTTTATGCACCATTGTGGTTCACTATAAAAACAAACCCACTTCTTGAAGATGGACCTAAACATTTGTATAAAGCAATTCAGCTGTCAAGGTACTTACCAGAACATCTCAGGCGTGTTGCCGATACTGTCATCCAAACCAATGGATATTTTGCCCATCCAGAAAATCTGCTGGTTGCAATGATCAGAGATCCTCGACATCGTATCAAAGGATTAGGAGTACGATGAAGATTGCATTAGTGACTTCATTGCCAAGAAAGAATTGCCTACATTACCACCAGAAACATTCCCCTTACGAAACCACACACAGGCAGTCGAGAGGACTTTAATACATCAAGTTTTTAAGTACGTGGTGAGTTCTGAGTCGCTCTCATAAGCAAAAAAGTTTCTAAGAGCGGGCGAAGAGCTGCACACTTCACACGAGGAAAAGAACGACCGTAAATGGCTCTCTTTTACGATATTTGCCCCCCTGCCTCCACCCTCACAGGTGAGGGGAATGGAGAGGGGAATGTTTTTCTTAGTCAAAGGACATTCAGAAGAGGTCACATACCGATTTTGAACGAAATCCGATCACTATAACTTACTGAGAAAAAATCCCCAAAACGTGTTGAATTTTTAATGATTGTTTGAGACTTTGAACGAGATGTGCACCGGAAGATATGGTCCGTAAAAAAAAAAAAAATTCATTGTGATCAGGGCGACGAGTAGTAACTTTTCCGCGCTATTACGATTCGATTCGGAAACTTTCGTTGAATTCGGCCCACCCTATCCTCTATCCTTCATTACTCCCACTCCCTACTTCCTACGAACAAAATTCCCCTGCACTTCCTTCAACACCTTTTTCTCCTCTTCCCACACCCAAATTTTCTTGTCTACTTTTATTTTCCGATATCCTACCTTCGCCGATCTCTCTTCATTCCTCTCCTTCCTAGCCCTCTCGTGCAGCATTCTGAGCACATCCCTTTCCTTTCTCGTTAAATCGTGATCGATGAAAACTCCCTTATCCTTTATCCAATTCTTATTTCGCATTACCCCCAAATTTCCTTCCCAGTTCTCCAACTCCACAACCGCCACTTCCTTGTCCTTTCTCTCCTTCAACTTAACTTTTCCTACCCTGCCTTTAACCCATCCTATGCTCTGTAGCAGCGTTTCCAACCCCTCTCTTTCTTCCCCGCTTTTAAGCTTCAACCCTTTCATCACAATATTTTTCCTCCTATCTGCCTCCTCTTTCCTCTCCATTCTCAACTCCATTGCCCTTAACCTTTCCCTATCCGCCCTCTCCTCCTTCTTACTCTTACGCTCTCCCACTCTCTCTTCTATCATATTTTCTACACTCTTCCGAATACCTTTAATCTCGCTCCCCCCACCTCCGTCTACTACTTCCATTTCCGTTCTGCCCTCCATCTTCGCATCTGCTTCATTTTAACTTCTTTTTCTTTCCTCTCCCTCTCTAAGCCTCCCACTCTCTTTCTCTCAGCTCCTTCACCTCCTTTTCCTATTTCTCATCTCTGATTCTCAAGTCCTTTCTTATGCCTTCCATCTGTTCCTTGGTCCCGCTTACGTCATCCCTCAGCCCCCTGATTTCGCCTATCAGCATCCCGAGAACATTCTTTTCCGCACTCTGCTTCTCCCGCTCTGCCGTCGGTAACTGGGGCCTCTCCATGCAATACCCTCCGCAACCGACATATGTCTCTCCTGCCCAAAATTTCCCCCAATTTCTTGCTAACCTAACCTCACCTTCCCAATTTACTTGAATCCCATCTCAAACCTACGTTAAAAATTACTTTTTATCTCCCCAATTCAGCCCACACAATCCTACTCGGCTCCTCGGCTTGCACCCTCACAATCCACTCACAGCTACCACACAAATTCCGTAAAATCCTCACATCACCTGTCACCAAACACGTTCTCACTTCCGCCACCGACGTGCAAGTCCTGTCAAGTTGATATGCAGACAATACTCGGCCTTAACAGAACCTATCGAATCCGAAACTGAGAAGATAGCTGAACGAAAGGGCTAGCATTTTTCTTACTGGCACATATATCGCACACATATCAGAAACTTTCGACAATCATATTTCCTTTTAGCTTCTAAAAATCAAAATCACCAACTAAGTAGAGAAAATAAAACCGTATTTGACTGCCAAAGAATTGTGAAACGTGCAAAGTAGCAGGTTCAATTGTTCGCGCGTCGCAAAACTGACACCGCACACCAGTGGAGAGGCGGCGCACGGTGTATCTAAAATGACGATATCTTGAGAACTATAAGAGTCTCCATTATTTTTTTCCAAAAGAAAGGTGATTTCACAAGGAATCATTGTATCGACTGTATATAATTACAATTTCATGAATTTTTATTAAAATCTAACAACCGCCTGCAGATCCTGATATTTCTGGTGTGTACTGACTCTTATTGGTATATAAACATCTCATGATCAATAGAATAAAAAATTAATTTGCCAAAGAGTTGTATTTTAAACTAAGAAATTATATTTTTAACGAAATTTTTCAATCTATAATCATATGGTCTGTTTCCCAACTTTTAAACGTAATTTTCAACCAAATGCTTGAATTAAAAAAAGAATCACAATCCAAACAAAAACAGTTGCTTTTTGAACACTGTTACAATGCCCTAAAACTTAATTTACTTTCAATATACAAATTTAAACTTATAAATTATATATTTTCAACTAAAATTAAATAGGTAAATTTCCAGATAAAAGAATTAATTTGTATCGGAAAAAAACTAATTTTCAAAAAAATGTTCAAGCTCTCAACCGAAGAGGTGTATCTTACAAACAAATTGATTTTTTTGTAATTAGCTCAACTTTTAATGGAATAATTCAAATAGAATAATTTCCTTTCAAAAAATTTGGATTGCCAACAAAATGATACACGAATTTTCTACGGAGTTGTTAAACTTCCAATCGGAAAAGAGGAATTTTCTACAGAACAGTGTAATTTTAAAAGCGAAGATTAGAATTTCCAACAAAAACGTCTAATTACAACCAAATAGTAGTTCAATTTAACCAAAAATACTTATTTTCAGAAAAATAGTTGGATTCTCAACTAGATGAGGTAAATTATTATTTAAAAATATCAATTTTCTACCAAAAATAAAATAGTTAAATTAGCAAATAAAAAAACTATGGATCTAAGAGAAACGAAAAAAACTAACTTTTAACAAACTATTAGAAATTTAAATCAAAACAATGAATTTTGGACTAAAATTATTAATGTTCGAAAGAAACTATTTTTTTTAACAAAACACTTTAACGAAATTACCTTCCATTTATATAGCAATCAATTCTTGATATAGATCAATAACATTCGTTAATTTGTTATACAAACCTAATCAACAAATGCGTCATATAACTATTTTTCAGAATTTAAACTTTTTTCTCTTAAGGTAATCAACTGTTAATAACAAATTTTCTTACTTTTTTGAGACACTTCGATGAAGATAAACGATTGTAATTTTTATAAATAACACAGAAAAAACTTAAGAGTGCAGTAATATTGCGGCTCAAGTATTAACAAACGTTTTTTATTCTTCTTTAGTAGAAATTAAATTGAATTATAAAAACACCTAGCTTCTTGAAAAAATTTAATAAGAACCCAATATTGGAAGTGTATATTATATCATTTTAAATAGTCCCACGTTTCTTGTTCAGGCGCTGTGGAAAACATTGCATTTTCAACATAACGTTAAAATCTGTGACTATATTTTTGGAGGACTGTTTCAATACCGAAAATTAGCCTTGAAATAATACTTTTTTTGCAGTGCAGGACCATTCAAAGGTTAGCTTGTATGTAGGTTCCTTTGCAGGATCAAGTACAGTGTGAAGTTAACGATGCTAGAGTTTGAAGCTGATTATCTCAGAAATGTTACCTTGATTATTTTCGAGTGTTCACTTAATCATATCAGAGGGTCAACTTTATTATCTTTTAATTAATTTTCTGATGTTAAATTTTTTCGATCTACTGGTCAAATAATTTTCTGGTGAAGCGAGAGAAAATCTGCCTCAGCCGGGATTTGAACCGGGAACTCTACTATCCATGAGTGGAGCGTTAACCAATTACGCCACCGAGGCCGACGCAGACAATGTATTGTTTCTCCTATATTCACAGGCGACGAGAAATTTAGAAAATTATAATTATAATATAACATATAATTATTAATATTAATTAATTAATACACATTCCTAATAATAATTAATAATATATAACTTTAATAATTATAATCATCATTCTAAGTAGTATTTAAATCAAAATTTTTCTGAATAAAAATAGCCGGACGCAATAAAAATATCGATTTGTACTTGCATTTTAAAGCCAAAAATAATTTAGCTAATGGTTTTATTATTTATCCATTTAGACAATGGATAATGAAAGCCAAGTTGTCCTTGTTAGAGATGCGCTTCACGGAAGTTTGGAAGGAGAAAAAAAATTCTCACCGAGAACGAACGTCGGGTAAGTTACCCGGTAACTTACCAACATTACTGTACGTTACCAGGGTAATTTATCCGACTTGAAACTCTATCGTATTGCGCTTGGGGAGTAGCAGTGGGAGTGCGATATTGTGTCATAAGTCGAAAATCGAACGGACCTCTTTTTCTAACATGTGGAGATAGAAAGAGAGATTCGTTCGATTTTCGACTTCGAAAAGGTATGGGAGTCCCACTGAAGTGCCAGGCAGTGCCCATGTGCAGAAAGATCGAGAACGAGGTCGGTGATGGTGGCTTGTCGTTAAGAGCGCCTCGCGACAAAACAAAAAACGAACAAAACAAAGAAGAAGTAGAGTCACAGTTACTGAGGGTTATAGCGTCGTTCCAGGAACTTTTCGCAGTATCAGGGTAAGAACTGGTTTTTTTTATTCAGAATTATACGCTCATTTAACTAATTTGATGAAAATCCATTTTTTTTTTTGTGAAAATGAACGTTTTTAACTGAAAATGAACTGGTCTCTCCTTGGTTTAACACTAATCTTCTTGAGTTGAAAATTCAGTTATTTCTTTGAAACTTCATGTATTCTGTTGAATCTTTATCTTTTGTGTTACAATAATAATCTTCTGGGTGACTAATTAACCTTTTAGGTTAAAAATTTATTTCTTTGTCCGAAAATTTATTGATTAGGTTAACCGTTCCTTTAACCCGTAAAGACCACACTAGTGCGAATTCGCACCAGTCTTTTTTTCATATTTTATATAATATCTTGAAATTACTCGATTTCTAATTGAAGATTTGAATAAATAAACCATTTCAGATTGAAAAATATTTTAGAAAATGTCCAAAGTGAATTATAATTCTGAAGAAATTGATGCCTCATTAATTGAATAATTTCTTTAATTTTCACACAAAAAAACTTTCACGATCGACTCTCAAATTATTCAAGAGTTCTCAAAGCTCGATTGATGTTCATCCTTTTTATGCTGAATTGATGAACGCTTTTTATGATAAGGACCATTACAAATTTTAGCTCTTGGTCAAATTAACACTGCAAGACATCTGATCGACAAGTAAGTTTTTTTTTAAGTTCATTTGTATTAAAAAATTCATATTTTTAGGTTGAATGTTGAACAGCTTTATTAAAAATTCAACTCTTTGGTAAAAAAATGCAATTTTGGTTGTTGAAAATGTATTTGTTTTGAAGGAAATTTGCTTTCCTGAGTTGACAATTATTACTTTAAATGAAAATTTATCTATTCCATTTTTGGTTAAGAAGTGATATTTTTTAGACAAAAAACTCGTTTTTTCTTGATATAAAATTAATCTCCTTGGTTTTTAATTCATCTGTTTGCTTAAAAATGTATGCATTTTGTTGGACTCATTTTACGGTTGGAAAATAATTTTTTTTCTTGAAATTTAACTATTTTATTGGGTATTAACTTTTTTATTCAAAATTTATTTATTTTTTTTGGTTGAAAATTCGACAGTTTGGTAGAAAACTCAATTGTTGTGTAGAATATTCGCTTTTTTTAAATTGCAAATTAATTTTTTTGTAATGAAAATTTGAATGTTTTGTGGAAAGTTAATCGCCTTGGTTGACAATTCGATTTATTGGTTAGAAATTTACGTATTTTGTTGAAAATTCGTTGTTTTTCCTTAAATCCAACTGGTTTTTTATTTTTAATTAAAATCTTTTTTTGTTGAAATATCTACTATGACATTTTTCGTTGAAAATTTATCTTTTTAGTTTAAGAATGAAACTCTTCAGTTGAAAATTCCATTAAAAATTAAAATATTACTTTGAACATTCAATTTCATGTATTTTGTTACATAGTAATCTTTTTTGGTAGAAAATTATATTTTTTCGTTCAAAATTGAACTAATTGTTTGAGAATTTCTATATATTGTTAAAACTTTATCTTTTGTAGTAGAATATTGATTTTTGCAGTGACTAATACACCGTTTTGGTTGAAAATTCAACTATTACGTCGAAAATTTCATTGAAAATTAAACAATTTCCTCAAAAATGTATGTATTTTGTTATAAATTATTCATTGTTGGTAGGAAATTAATCTTTTTGCTTACAAATTTATTTCTTTAGTTGAACATTATTTTTTTGATTAAAAATTAATTTTTTTTATCTGAAAATTTAACCGAATTTTCGGTACACAATTTTTTTATATAGACAATCAATCTTCTTGGTAAACAATTCATTTTTATGGTTGAAAATTGAACTATGTCCTTAAAAATTTATTTTATTTCCTTTGAAACGTATTTTTCTAACTGTAGATGAAATCTTCTATATTTGTTGTTGAAATTGTATCTTTTTTTAGTTGAAAACTTAAGAATTGCTTAGAAGATTGATGTATTTTGTTCAAAACTTAGCTTTTTTTCGTCGAAATTGCGTCTTTTTTTGTTGAAAATTCGTTTCTTTGGTTGAAATTTTTTTTTTATATTTTTTTTTATAATTTTTTTTTATATAAGGAAAATTCTTCTTTATGGTCGAAAATAAATCTTTTTGGTTATAAATCCATCATTTTTTATTAAAAATGTAACTGTTTGAGTCAAAAGTAGTCATTCACGTTTGTTAAAAATTTATAGTTTTCCTAGATTCACCTCTTTGGTTTAAGATAAAAATTTTTTGTTGACAATTCGTTGAAATTCGTTAAAAATGCAACTAATTGGTAAAAAATTCATGTATTTTGTAGAAAATTCATCATCCTGATAAGAAAATTATTCTTGTTTGTTGAAAATTCAATATATATATATACCATTGATAATATTCTTTTTTCATAGTGGAATTTAGTTATGGCCAAAGTTTCAAATGAAAAGAAGTACGAACATTGTTGATTATATGTTTTAATATTTTTTTTAGATCTTTTGCGATAACCTCAAAAATAGTTTCCAACTATCACGAAAGTAATAAAAATGAATAATAATAATACAAATTTAAATTTGTTCATTTTTTTAATTATACATTAATTTTATTTAATAATTTGACAAATTAATTTTAAATTAAAAAAAAAAGATTAATTGAATATAAATAATATTCTTATATAAACATCCTTTCTCTCTAGTTTAAGTCGTCTATTACGAATCACTTCCTGTTTTTGTAGTGCTCGTCTACTTATTTTCCCTGATACCCTCGTAATGTTTGTGTATATTTGACATTTTTTGCAAGTCATTCATCATGTCGAATTCTAGACTTATAACAACATTTCAAAGAGTTTACTGATTATGTATAACCCATATTCTCCTTCTTCTTACAGAAATCATACTGCAAAAATTCACGTGTGTCACGGTAAAAGATTTGAACAATTATGTCACTCGTTGGTTTTCAAACGCAGGTGATCGCGAAGAAGGGAAGCAATTAAGGCCAAACGCAGATAAGGACCGAACGGAAAATGTATAAGAAAATTGTTAAGTGTGAAAGTTGTTGAAAAAAATCTATTATGTGTTTTTGGAACTGATTATGATATAATAAGTGCTTCGAAACTCGAAAGTCATTCTCTTACTCATTATACGTCTTTGATTGTATAATGTTGACATGTAAAATGTTTCCATTTATATAAAAATGTCCTCCAAGGATCTTAAATTTTTTTTTTCATTCCATTCACAAATAACATTTAGGTCACACTACAGAATTGTAATTTTTAGCTAAGTAACATTTAGCATAGTCGCCATTAATACTTAGGTATGAACTAAGAAATCCTTTCGATAAATTCTTTTTACAAGTTGAAGAAAAGTCTCCTGATGACAAATATTTTAATGATTTCTTTGAAACTTGTGGCAGTTTTTGCTTACACAATTCTATTATTTATGAGAGAAAAATAATTTGAAAAATTCATTTTTATAACAACTTTGAGCAAAAATGAAACTTTTTACGACAAACCGGTTTAAAGTTACAGCATTATAAATAATTCATTATTTTTAAAAATTGATACCTTTGCAAAATTTTGTCTCAGAAAGTACTGCTCTTAAGCAACTTGAAACTTGTGTATTTCCTATTTTTCGTAATTCTATAGCTTTCCCTGTTGAAAGTAACTGTTTTTCAAAAACGCTTTATAAAATGACGTTTTCATTTGACGGAGGTAGTTATTTTTTTCTTACAAGACACAGAACTATGAATAGACAATGTAAAAGATCAAAATCTTTAAGGAGTAATATTTTCTGAGATATAATTTTGCAAATATGTCAATTTTGTTGAAAAATCAATTCTATGAATCACTGTAGCTCAAAATTGGTTCTTCAACAGTCGAGCTGCCTTTAGTAGTAACGCTAGTACCGCGCCAGTACACTCGTTCGGTGCAGGCACAGTAACATTTATAGTATCGGCCCAGTACCGACCGCCAACTCCAAGCCGAGTTACCTTTGGTAGAAATACCAGTACCGCAACAGTGCATGCGTTCGGTATATGCATAGTACCAACTGCAGTACCGTCCCAGTACCAAACGCCAACCTCCAGCCGAGTTATCTTTGGTGGTAATGCCAGTACCTCGTCAGTGCAGAATTTCAGTACAGGCATAGTACCAACTGTGTACCGCCCCAGTACAAAGTGCCAACTGCTAGCCGAGTTACCTTTGGTAGTACTGCCAGTACCACACCGTTTGTTATCCGGTATTATGCCTGTACCGCGCCAGTACCAGAAATCCTTGTGCGGTAGTAGGGCGGTACCAAGCCAGTGGTAAATTTCCACCTGGGTGGTTTCTCAGTTTTAATTCATAAAGTTCAATATTTTCTCAACTTTTATTCTAACTTCATATTGTTATATAATTAATAATTATACATGAAAAATACAATATTCACAAACCAAACGGTACATACATTTTCTATTCTCAGAACAAAACACAGAAGTGCGTTTTAAAGTATAATTCAGACATATTTATACATATTATAGTAACTTGAATGATAAAGAAATCATTTTCATTATACTGTTTGCTGCCTCTGCCATGAAATCTTGCACACTTGTTTTAATCTTCAATAACTCTGAAGGTTCTATGCGTAATAAATTCATCAAATATGAAAAATTTTCAAGTGTGAGTTTAAAAATCTTTCTCCTTCTACATTATTTATTTTTGAGAGTAAATAATGACTTGCTATCCGATGAATGTTATAAAACTGAGTATATATATAGCCGTAATTTATCAACAGCGTTCTCTTGATATTCTTCGAAAATCAGATTTCTTTCCGCTGTCAGTGTCTCTGCGCAGAAAAGATGAAGACCTTAATTGAACTTTTACTACTTCCGGTGGTCGCTTTACTGCATTTTGAGAGTAAGTGACATATAATATTAAAATTCATATTGATGATGAGTTGCACATATCGACGCCTACATTCCATACCGCACCACGCAGCTAAACGCCACGTGGTGCTGTACACCGCAGCTAAACGCCACGTGGAGCCATATGGAATGGTGGCGTCGATACATCTTCTCGAACATGTTCCCTTAAGATTTTTCAGTGATAATATTGTTCGGTCCTGAAGTGTCCAGCTTTAACATTGAAACATATTTTTTAATGTAACGTTATATCTGATTAGGATTTGATATATTGTGATAGATATTCGAACTGTCTACCATACGGAATTTTAGTAATACTAGCCCATTTCCAGCTCGTCCAGGGCTAGAATTACGGAAAATTCCGTAATACTAGTCCTGATCCTACACTTGTCCTAAGAATAACCTCCTTACGGAAAATTCATTAATATAAATCAGTGCCTAATATATCATAAAATCAGAAGTATGCTTCGCATTCTGTAATTAAAAACAGAAGACGCAAAAACTGAGTAATTTGAAACTGGACACAATAATCGCCAATATTCTCCGCGTTAGAAAAATGTCCATGAAGAAATTCTCAATTTCGTAATTTTAATATTTTCATGGATGACAAATTTGTTTGCGTATCAGGAGATCTTAATCATCTCCGTACATTTGTATAGCTTTTTATTTGCTGACTCTTAAGAGATAAAGTTTGTAGTCTAATAGACGTCTGTTTTCAAGAACGATTGCAAAACCTACAAATTTTCGTTAAATTTCAAAACGCAATATTGTTAAATTTATGCAAATTAATTGCACAAAATATATTAAAATAGAAGATATGTGTTCTCAAATAACATTGTAAAACGGCTCATATTTTGATTTCATCAGATATTTCAAATTAATATAAGCATAACATATAAATATTCCCTACTAGTTTCCTATTAAAATCTTGCACTTAAAAGGCCTTGAAACATGTTTCAACATGTTTTATTTTAGAATTCATATTTTTTGGTCGGAATTTCAACACTTAGAAGGAAGTGAAACTTCTTTCTTAGAAATTAATCTTTTTGTTCGGTGATTCATCATTTTAGTTGGAAATCCTTTTTTTGAAATTTAACTAATTTGTTTAAATTTTGTTAGTGAATATTATTTTTTTCAACTGAAAATTTAATTATTCCATGTTTAGTTTAGAAATTATACTCTTCAATTTATACTTCAATTATTTAATTGAAAATTTCTCTATTTTGTTAAAATTTGAACGTTTTTGGTTTAAAATGAATATTGTTGGTTGAAGATTCATTTATTTGGTTGAAACATTAACTATTACATTGAAAATTCCTTCAAACTTCCAAATATATGTTTGATATTTGTGAAAATTTCATTACAAATTAATCTTTTTTGGTAGAAAATTAACCTTCTATGTTGAAAATTCATCCTTCTGGTTAAAAATTTACCTGTTTGATTGAAAATTAGAAAACTAAAAACAACATTGAAAATTTTTTAATTTAATTTTTGTACAAACTATGAAAAAAATGAATGAGCAAAAGTTGCTCATTCAAAAAAGAGCTACAAATTTGTCATTAATAATTGTTTGACAGGACGCCCAATTTTTATTTCAATCGTAAAATATCAGGCAAACTTGCGAGCGAAAACTCCAATACATGAAGATTCAGTAATGCGAGTTTTTAGCGCTAATTATTTTTTGTTTGCCTTTTCAAATACAAATTGTTTCTAATACAAAAAATACTACCCGCTACTAAAAATTAGATGCGCACAATAAATTGCTTAAACAATTTATTTTTTACTAATTTTCTTTCAGAATAGAGTTAGAAATTCGTAGTTGCAATTTTCCCTTCCATTTTCAAATTTTTGTCCACTTTTTACTTAAAGCGAGGTAAAAATTATTAAAATATAACCAAAATAATTATTTAAACAATTCCTTATTTTTTATTAACATTTTGGATAATTGCGAGAAAGTTGCGAGTTTTTCTAAAATTGTAAGCTTGGCTTTGGCTTTTGAGTTATGAATAAATAATGAACACACAATAAAGAGAATAGTTTTTAAATAAATCTCTTTCTTCTTTTAATATATTTTTCTGAAATGAAGCAGATGCTTGAAATATTTCTCAAATTTACTATATGCATCATGCTAAGTATAAATTTTCCTTCAAGTAATAACTGAGAGCCTTTCCGTTGAATTTAATATTAATACGGTTTTTTCGGGAATTCTTAACTCTGATTTGACAACAAACTTTGTGTTCTCATTAGAAAAAAAAATGTACATGTCATTTAAAGACCCACTCCTTCTACCTGCAAGAAAACATTATTTCATTCATTGTTTTTATCTCTAATGTAAGATAGTCTTATCGTATAAATTATTTTTTTTTAACTCGCATCAATTATCACCTCACGCTAATTGAAAAGTGGATAAAATGTGGAAAGTTATAGAAAAAACTTCAACTGTCTAGCATTATTTGAAGAGAATATTGTGATTGATGCTAATAAATTATTTAAACAATCTAATCTAAGAGAACATTGCTAACAACAATGGTAAATTGGTTACAGAATTTACACAAACATCTAGTTATCATTAGGAGGTAGTATGTTACATATTATAAACAGTTTGTATTAGAAAAAAACCCGCAAAAAATCATAATTAGCCCCGAAGACTCGTAAAACCCAATTTTTGACCTATGGGATTTATTCGGAACCGTATAAAACAGTATTATGGGGGTGATATTTAACAAACTATATAATTATAGAATTTTGGTACATTATTGGCAACGGCCATACCACGCTGGAAACACCAGTTCCCGCTATATCACTGAAGTTAAGCAGTGTTGGGCGCGGTTAGTACTTGGATGGGTGACCGTTCGAGAATAATACTACTGCGTTGCTGTTGGCGGTCGTGGGTGTGGTGAGCCCACACTTGTATTTATTTACTACAAGAAACTATCCACCTAGAAACATTACCCGAATCGGGTAGTGTCACGCCTACCCCTAGAGGCTCGCCGAAAGGGAAATGGCTTAATGGTATAATGGTATTGAGGCAAACTCTTAAGATTCTAAAGTGAAGTAAAAGTTAAAACCTGGGCAAAGATAAGGTTGGATGTACAAGAATAGATTCCTCTTCAAGGATTTTCTGTTCTTTGTCATAGATGCATAGACATGTATTCGTTATCTTTTCCGAGGCTTCCATGTCAACAGATAAAGCATCGTACATTATCATTATTAATAAGTACACAATATGTTTATATAATTTTTTCGAATGTATAAAAAAATTAATGTTTTTTTTTTTTAATCGAGTTGAAACAGTCAAATATATACGTGACTTCATCATTTTTGAAGAGCGGTTTCACCCCTCAAAGCGTTTTTCCGCAGATAAAAAAAAATATCACTTTTACAACAAAAACCACATTTTTTGTGAATTCAAAAAGATTTGGGGGCGATAAGGATAAAAATTTGAAAACAAATTCCAATTAATTTCAAAGTGTTTTACAGAAGACAATATGCAATGTAAACTCGAACTCAAATGTCATCAAAAAAATTATAAATAACATTAATCCACACAAACTAACAGAAAAATCTAATTTTATTTAAAAATAATAAATATTTCAAGTGTCCCGCCTCACCTTCACTAGAGGCAGGGAGTTTTTAAATGAAAAAATAATCTTTCCCATCCCTCCCTGGACTGCGCTACTTCGAAAAAGGAAATTTTCATTTCGTGAATACATAGTACATTATTCGTTTATTCAAAATTTACAACATTTACATTTACAAAAGTTAATACCAATTTTTTCTTACAAAATTAGGTGCAGCTGGAGTTCCAAATGGATTTCCCGAAATGAGTGAAAAAAGTATTCACGTAAAAATGACGGATGGCGCTGAGTACCGTGCATATGTTTTTTGGGAACCCCCTCATATGGTAGACTGGTTTCTGCAGCCTGCTCATACAAGACCTGCTCGTATATTGCGTCAGGGATGGCGTGGGCATTACTTTTTTGTACGAACGGAAGGGGGCGAACATTGGAATGGAATCCTACTTCCCGAATACCCACTTCCTCATGGTCATAATCCTGCTGTTCATGTTCCAAGAGAGATGTGGCTGAGACATTATGGGAACCGATATTTTTACGCGAACAATTTTAGATTTTACCCTGTAGAAGAACATTGCCATGCAGATAAAGTCGAAAATAGATCCGAAGGCGATTTCCCAGACCGAAATTACATATATATAGAAGTGTCAAACAACGATGTGCGTCGAGCAAAAATGACAGAATTCCGTGAGCAATAAGGAACAGTAAGAAGCTGTACTTGTACTACATTGTAAGTGGGGAGCGGGACGAGTTACGTCCAAGAATTCCTTAATGCTTGCCACTCTGCTCATCAATCACATAGGGTGATAACACTCCTTACTATCCATCATTGCCTTGTTTTACTGCACCATCCGAATTCTGCTCTTAAACCGCACTGCGCATGCGTCGCACCTGCAGCTTCATCGACAGTTTATCGCTCGCTTATTTGAAATTAATGAATATGCAAATCATCTGTTTGCAATATATAACAATTACAAATTACAACAACATATGAGGAATTATTTGGAATTTGAATATGTGAAAAAGACTATTCCTTCCTTTGAGTTTAAAATCAATAAACCATTTTAATATATTAAAATCAAATATGGAATGTACTCTACACTCTGAAAGACTATTTTGCGTAAAATTAGGAGCACTGGCACTCACAGCTGACTTCACTTAATAGATGATAGTTGTGGGATAAATTAGGCTTAGAATTCTAAAGACGGCCGTGATCATTTCAATGAGGTGTCAAATTTATTCTGGAAATTACACATGCATTTACACCTAATTTTTTCTGTGTTTTTATTATGTAATTGTATGAGGGACTGTATGATTCAGAATTCGGTATATGGGTCAAAATAAAAAAGTTGGAATTATTCGATTTTAAACTGAATGTAAACACATAGTTGAGTTTCATATAAACCATATTTTTTTGATATTAATTATAAGAAGTGTGAGAGTAATGATTTGCGTTATTAAGAAGTAGGATCTTACTTTATAATAATAATTATTGGTGTTTGATCGCAATCTTTTGATGCTAAACATTTACGATATTTTGTTAGGCAGAATAACTACAAAATCCAATTCTCGATGATTATATTGTGATGATAGAAATACTATTTGCTATTCTGCTTTGTATTACAATTAATTGAATAAATACATAATCACCAGTATAATATTCTTATTTTATTGATTTTTTCTCTCCACTAGTTTGTAGGGGAAACCAACCTACAGTCGATAATGATTTACAGTAGATAATCTTAATTAACTAGAGAAATGAGAAAAAACGTTCATTACTTTTGTTAGTATAACTTTTTAGCAAGGATACTTTATTTTCTGACCAAGTTTCATTGAAATTTTCTAATTAATTAATGCGTGAGAGGAAAAAACGTATTTTCAACATGAAAAAAGAAAAATGTCACCTCTTCTTTATACATACTTTTTAACTCAATGCAATATTTTTATGGCATGCTTATATGCTAGAATCATAGCTTGAAGTTTAATGAACAATATTTATTGATACGAAACGTTATTTCTTCAATATTCATAAAACTTTGAGGAATGAAGATTGAACATCTCGACAAAGGTGTGCTGTTGAATTTTTTCCTATTTAGTGTAGGGTGGTTTCCCCTATGTAATAATTACAGAAGCGGGCTGGGATTTAATGTTATTTCAAAGATTTCACGGGATTTTAGAAAACTTAAAATAATTTAGGTTAATGTCGAAGAATTTCTCAAACATTGAAAGGATTTTTGCGGGATTTCATACGACCTTTGAAGGTTCAAGTACATTCTTAATAATTCCAAGAAACTTCACAAAATGTCAAAAGATTTCTATGGGATTTTAATATGAATCAAAAATTTCTAAATTTTTTATAATATTTCTATTAATTTCAAATAATATTTTCACATGATTCAAGGGGTTCCGAAGGATTTCGATGATTTCAACAAAAAGAAGAATTTTTGAGTGGAACTCACAGGATTTCCAAAATGCCATAGGGGTTTGAAGAATTTCCCTTAATTGCGGAATATTTGTAAGGACTTTACCAAAGATTTATAAGATTGCAGGCTATTCAAAAAGATTCAACGGGATTGGGAAAAATGCCCAATATCTCCAAGTATTTTAGAGTGTTTTAAAGGAATTTCGAAGGACCTTATAAGTTTTTAGAGGATTACGATAGTCTTAAAGAATTTTAAAAGGCACTTAGTAAGTCATTTTAATGAACTTCCCAGGATCTTCGAGGATTTCTTAGGACTCCAAATAGGACTTCCGGTTCGGTGAGATATAGAGGTGCACGTGTGCGAGATGTCAGGGAGGTTTTGGGCGCTGTATGGAGATGAAAGTGGAAAGAAATGTGCAAGGTGATTAGGCGAGAATAGTGACGGTGTTACTGTGGAAGTGGATGTGAAGCGAAAAGTAAACGTGGAAGTTGAAAAATGGGTAGAGAAGAAAGAGGCACGTGGAAGGAGAGGCTAGGTGCGAACCGGAAGCTCGAAAAACGATGAGAGAGGTGACAGCGCCTCCAAGTGGAGAGAGCGGAAAGCAGTGGTGTGGCGCGAAATTTGATTGGAAGTGAAGTGGAGACCAGGGTACAGCTGGACCGTGCGGAAGAAAGAGAGGGTAGAGGAAGATAAGAGAGGGACACAGGCTCGATGGATTCAGAAGGAAAAGCGATAGGTGTATTTAAGAACCAGCTGGAAGTGAGAGGGGAGGCAATGAAAGAATTTGGAGAGTGGTCGATGCAATGAGAAAGCAGCAGGAGCGCCTCTTGGAGGACATGAGACAGGACTGGGAAAAAGAGAGAGAGCACGAAGTAGAGTGGAGAATGATGTTGGCAGGAGAAGATTCTAAGAGGTGATGAAAAAGTGGAAGGAATAATTCGGGAGGCTCGAAATGAAAGAAGAAACGGTTAATAGAGAACGAGAGAGGAAGGAGGCAATCTGCCATGCGACAGAAGAGGACAGGACGTGGTGGGATCCTCCAAGGGTATTGTCAAAGGAAGAATGGGGAAAGGGAGATGGAGAAAAGGAAAACTGGAGTGAGAGATCTGGGAGTAAGTGAGGGAAACGATGAGCTGTAAAATGTCGCGGGGTGCCTGGCAGTGCACACGAAGGTAGTTGGCTAAATAGGGAAGTCAGGGAATGTGGATGGCGGGATGACCCTGCAGCTGAAGATATGGGAAACTAAAAAGGACTTATTGGTTGCAAAAGGTAATCTAAAAGGCTCGGGTCTGTGGCTCAAAGATGATTTAACGGGAAGAGAGGAGGAGGTCCTGGAATGGCTGAGGAAAAAAAAAGATTGTAGTTGATGGGGATGGAGCTCCAGCTGAGACGAGAGAAAAATAAGGTGGGCGAAAGTATTTGGCAATTAGACGAGTTAGCAGGAGAGACGGGGGTCACAGGCATACTGTAGAAGAAAACGACTGGAGAGCTGGAGAAGAATAAGTGCAGGATGTTGGAGCAGCGCGAGGAAGAGGCATAAGTGTGGGAGGATGAAGCGGAGTGGGGGAGAGTGAATTGAGAAAGGGTTGCTGAGGAGCCATGCGGCGGAAAATAGTGTAAAGAGGTTATAATGAGGGATTCGCGATTCGGCGCTCTAAATCTATGGACCTCAAATCTAATTGAAGTGGACAAACAATTGATTGCTGTGTTCCATGTTTGATGAAGGTAAGAACAGTAAAGGAATTTACTGATCAGGTGATATATTGATTCCTGGCCCAGTATTTGCACGACACACTGGGAAACCCCAAGTTTTTCGGATTCAAAGGTACCGTCTTATTTCATACTGTGCGCTACATGGATTTGGATTTTTTTGTTGCTACAAAGACCCTGTGGAGGCGTGCCAAGAAGGAGGTTAAATTGTTGGAATCTGGCAATAAAAATGGCGTTGATCGCTAATTTGAAACTACAAGCTCCACAAACTCGTCATCCGCATTGGTCATAAATCGCACGCTTAACCTCCAAACCATTATTCCTAACCTTCAAATATTCTTTGTTTTCGCTTTCCATTCTTCTTCATCCTATCTATTCTATGTGTTTACAAGACACGTAACTTTCTTTTCTGCAACCTCTGTACATCCATCGCTTGCTTGCGGCTTTTACCTTGAGTCGAAGGTTATGCATTTCAGTTTAATTTTTGTTCGCTTTGACTTAGGGAACGTCCATAAACTACGTAGCCTGTTTTTCTTTTGTTTATAACGTTGTGTCCTTTATCACTTAACGGCAATTGTCTTTTCGTCTTTATTCAAACAAAAGAAGAACAGGCTACGTGGTTTATGGACGCTCCCTTAGTTTGCTGGGTGATTTATGTGGTATATAAGAATTTGTCGTTGAAAGCTCTACTATACTTGGATCAGAAATATGCTGATACGGATTTAACCTTGCTCGCTTGCTGATTCTGTTGAATGTTCCCTTTTCTGCTTGATTTTATGTTAGTTTAGTTAAATCTTGTGCGAAGCGGGTCCCTTAGCTTTATGTAGTATTATAGCTGCTTGTTGCAAATAAAATCTGCTTTTTTCCAAGAGGAGTTGTCTCCCTCTAAACTTGATTAATGAAGGTTCAGTTATTGTATCTGAATATTAACAATTACCCTTTTTTTAGGTGGATCCTTGTACTCGGTGCCATGTCGCATCCGAACGAGAAGGGGCGAGGTACTCCCGGCAAACCTAATCAACCCAAAAAGCTCACTCCCGTGCACAGACGTAGCAAAGGGCCTTCCGGAGGAAGGGAGACTAACCCTCGGGTCCCTTCAACCTCATCGTATCCTCACTCGTCTCAGGGGAATCAACGAAGGAAAAATGGAAACAGGAGAAGCCGCGGGTGGTCCTCCTTTTCCCCAATCACCGAGAACACCCCAAAAGAACAACGCAGGGATGGGGATGGTTTGTCAAATGTGTTGGACAGCATTCGGGCGAGTATATAGTTGGTATAACCGTGACCTCTTCTCTAGGTGGGATAGCAGTTGCTTCGGTTTATGTCCCACCTGAAGCTAGGATACTGCGTGAGGCATGGGAGGCCCTTATTAGGCTCATGGAAGGAATTACTTTGTGGGGACATTAATGCTCACTCCCCAATGTGGGGTGCTCTTAGTTCCAATTTCCTGGGTAACCAGCTCTCCACTGCCATATATGACGTGGGCTTGGTCCATCTGACTGACTAGGAGCCCAGTTCATCCCATCACCGGTTCGATTGTCCAACAATCTCGAATTGATATTTTGCTCGCCCTGCCTGGCCCCGATCATAACTACGAGGGTTGGTTTTGACACCTATAACTTCGATCATCTGCCGGTTTTTGGTAAACTTGACGCCTCCCCGACTATGATCTCCGCTCACTCAAACAGGTTCAATGTAGAATCATTGGATTGGTTCCTGTTTCGTAGAAAGGTGGATGAAGAGATCTCGGCACTTAACCAGGCTCTCCTTGATGGGGATCTTTCGGCAAGGGTCTATGATAGCGAATGCAATGCCTTGACAACGAGGTCACGGGATGTCCTCGTGAAATCAAATACCAATCTTTCAGGTCCTTCTGCGAATCTCTCGACCCTGCTGGGGGTCTCGCCAAGATATGGCGTACGGTTAGGGCTCTGGCCTCTCGTACCTCTTCCCCGCATACAAATATGGTAGCTGATCCGGAATCCCCGGTTATCAGAAAATTACAATACTGCGAACGGCCATACCACGCTGGAAATACCAGTTCCCGTTAGATCACTGAAGTTAAGCAGTGTTGGGCGCGGTTAGTACTTGGATGGGTGACCATTCGGGAATAATACTACTGCGTTGCTGTTGGCGGTCGTGGGTGTGGTGAGCCCACACTTGTGGTTATTTACTACAAGAAACTATCATCCTAGAAACACTACCCAATCCGGGTAGTGTCACGCCTACCCCGAAAGGGAAATGGCTTAATGGTATAATGGTATACAAGATGAATTGGTACGCTCAGACATCCCGCTGGTCTCGGTGGAGCCGTTCCTGAATCCGGATGCGACGGACCAAATGAACCAGGCCTTATCTTGGGGTGCATTCCAGTCTGCCCTCTACACGTGCAAAATGAAATCGGCACCGAGAATTGATGGTATAACTTACGAAATGATTAATGTGCTCTCTGATTATTCGCAAAGATTTCTGCATGAAATGTTCAACGCCATGTTTAGGGAGTCATCCTACCCGGAGACATGGCGAGATACCAGGGTCCATTTTATCCTCAAGGCTGGTGGGAAAGAGTTTCGGCCAATCTCACTAACGTCGACTCTCTGCAAATTATTTGAGAAGTTGAAGCAGAGGCGCCTCGAATAATTGACCGAAAGTAGGGACTGGTTGCCGGATTTCTAATACGACTTTAGGAGAAGTAGATTTAGAAAGCTTTAGAGAGGTAGACGTGAGAGCGGTTGTAACCGACATATTGGCAGGTTTCGGCAGGGGAAAGTCAACGGTTGCCTTGGCCCTGGACTTGAAAGGAGCTTTTAATTCACTCCTCCCTGGAGAGCTTATCGATGAGTTGAGGGATCTTGAGGTTCCGGGAAGGATTTTTAACTTTGTCTCGTTTCTCGTATCTAAAAGGAACCTGATATTCAAAACGGATGGCACTGATGCTAGGGTCTCGGGTGTTGGTGTTCCTCAGGGAGGGGTTCTCTCCCCACTGCTTTTCAGTCTGGTGTTAAGGAGAATCAAGGAGTGTGAGGTGATTCAAGATGCCCAGGCTCTACTGCTGCGCGCAATTGAATCTTTGTCGCCATGGTTGAGGAGAGTAGGTCTTTCAATCTCCATTCCCGGAATGTCAGTGATGTGTTTTCTCAAGGTCCAGAGATAGACTCGATGACGTGATCTTGGATTTTGAGGGAGCAGATATTGGAAATCAACCCTCTCTTAAATACCTGGGCGTTTGGCTCGATAGACGAATGACTTGGACGACTCACATTAAAAACATAGCAGTTAAGGGCTCAAGAGCAGTTAACAACATGCGGGTTATTTCAGAGTTACTTGGGGAGCCTCTCCTACTCTTCTCCTTACAGTGCACAAAGGTTTAATCAGGGCCTGTCTGGAGTGGGGTGCTCCCCTCTTCCTGGGAGAGAGCCAGACAGCCTTGAAAAGGCTTGATCGGGTCCAATATGCGTCGTTGAGGGTGGCACTCGGGTGCATGAGTTCGACTCCTATCTCTATCCTACTGTCAGAGGCTGGGGAAGCTCCACTATCGTTAAGAAGGGCTCTCCTTGCGAACAGATTTATTTTGAGGAACTTCCGGTAGAGTGGGAGTCCTCTTGTCGGTAGGCTGACAGTTTTGGCGACAAAATCTCTGACTAAAAGGTTCAGGGTCCAGCCGCAGCGATGCGGATTGATAATCGCCTTTAACAGTATGTTTTCATTCATCCGAACCTTGAATATTACGGTTAGGCCAGCTTATTTCTACGAAGATTGGATCGGCATGATTACGCACCTGGATATCGACCTTGAGTCTTGTCTTCCCTTCAGGGAAGCGACGCATCCAGGGACACTGTTCGAGGAGTTTGCAGGCGCGAGATACCCTGGAGCGATCCGAATATTTACTGATGGCTCGGTGAACCCTTTTTCGGAAGCGGTGGGATGTGGTTTCTTTATCCCGGCTAAGAACCTAAGATACGGCGTGAGATTAAGTGCCTGCTTGACTTCCTTGACGGCTGAATTGCAATATCTTTTCCATGCCCTCATCCGAGTGTTGGGAGAGGATTGGAAGGAAGTTGTTATATTTACAAATTCCCAGGCAGCACTTAGGGCTATCCGGGATAGATTTGCAAACCCCCTTGGGCACACTCTGGCACGTTTGGTGGGTAATGGGGCTGCTTTTGCTGGCTAGTTAGGGATCTTGATCCGCTTCGCCTGGGTTCCATCCCACTCAGGAATTATTATTCCTGAGTAACGAGACCGCTGATGGGATAGCGAAAACAATTGCTGCCCTCCCAATGACGGCTCTGGAAGAGTACTTTGTGGGGGATATTCGCGAGATATGCCAACGCGATTCTGCCGATTGGGCGGCATTATGCTGGCCTTATGGAAGGACTGATGGCTAAAGAGCTGAATATGTTAGTCACGTTTCGGTCAAAACCCCAAGACCATGGTTTCGAGGCCACAGGTTTCCAAGACGCTACATCAACCTAGTCAAGAGACTTAGAACTTCACATGTGTGCACGGGAGATCATTTCCTGAGAATGGGCTGGAATATCCCGGAGTGATGCGAATGTGGTGCCGAGCTGAAGAATCTAACGCATCTCATACATCAGTGTCGTTTTCTCGCATCAGGCCGGCCCGGAATACTCAGGTATATTAACCGAGTTTCCTCGGGCCTGCCTCCAGAGCTGTTTAAGTTTAATGATATAATTTTTAATCCCATTGTAGAATCGGTGGGTGAGCTGGGCCGTTTCTTTGGGGGGAATGATAATCTAATACTATAACTTCGACCGGGTAATGTCCTGCTTGGGCGGTCCCTCCTCTCCCTTCCATTTCTTTCCTGTGAACTGGAGGAGACGGACTGCCATTGCGACGCCATTGTGGTTGGATTGACACAACCTGAACAGTAGTGTATCTGTTTTGGCAGGATGGGAAGCACGACGGTTGATCAGAAAGGAAATCTGTGTGGAAGATTATTGGCGCTTACTGGATTATTTACTGTTCACGAATTTTGAACTTTGCATTTTGATTGGAACATGGCTACCTGAATCAAGACGCCACAAAGAAAGAAATAAGAAAGAGGTTATAATGAGATGACACTATATGATCTATAGGTTCAAGAATTAGAGATAAAGGTTAAGAGTTGATATGTGAGTGTAGATGAAAGGAGACAGTATTGAATTGTTAAAGATTCCAAAACCCGAATGGGAGGAGTATAATAAAGACTAAGACCTAAGACCATAGGACTTCAAATATTTCAAGAGATTTTAAGGAATATCATCAGATTTAATGAAATTTAACGGGATTTTATAATATGTTAACGGATTTCAAAGAATTTATTAACAAGAATTGAGAATTTTTGTCAGATTTCAAGTATTTGAACATTTTTTCAAATATTTCCAGGTATTACTAAAGATTTTAAAATGTTTCACAAATTTTGCGATATTTAAAATGATTTGAAGGAATTTCAGAAGAATAGTTTTACGTATTCAATCACAATAATTTGATGTTAAATATTGACGATATTTTGTTAGGCAAAATAGCAATTAGATCCTCTTGAGGCTTAAAGTATAAAAATAAAAATTTTATTTGCTATTCTTCTTTGTATTACAATTCAATAAATAAATACATAACTAACTTTCATAACTAACTTCCAAGACTTCCGAGGGTTTAGTGTATTTTAATTATTCTAAGGGACTTGGCAAAATATCAAAGCATCTTTATGGGATTTCAATACGTATCCAAAAGTACTAAACATTTTATAATATTTCTATAAATTTCAAATAATTTTAAAGAATCATGGATTTCTGTAGGATTTCAAGAGATTTGAAAATATTTCAACGAAATAAATATTTTAATCAAAATAAGCTTAATGTAATTTTTCCTCTTTTTTTCAACGTAAATGTCAATTTTTTATGTTAGAAAATGTCTAAATCAAAGAATAATGAGGAAATTCCTTTTTGTAAATCAGTTTTCTAGCCGGTACTACATTCAAAGTTTCCAAAAACCCCACATTGTAAGAGGATTCTTACATAAATAAAAAAAATTAAAACCTGAATATCTCGCAACTGACTGATTAGCAGCACATTCTACGTGATATTCAGGAAATGGATTTTTTTTCTGTTATTTGAAAATTTTAAAAATGCTGAAAAGCATATAACACCAGAAACTGTTACCAGAATTTCTAAAAGTCTTTTTAAAAAATTTCTAGTTTTAAAAATAATCGACAGTTTTAATTTTTGTCGGAAATATCTAGTTAATGAACTTGATCTTCATTTTGGCACCCTGGAAAAGTTTGTCAAATTTCTTTCATTGATCTGTTTCTGTAATTATATGTTTGATAATTAACGCTTATGATTGACACTCATCAGTACATACCAATAATAATAATTAATAAATAAATTACTCTATTATTGGATAAGACCTCTTTTCCAGACACCAAATTTCGTAAATTTCTTCGCATCACACTTGTCCGATAATAATGTTTTACGTTTATAATGATTCCCTGCTCCATTGGCTGCAGTTTAGATGTCATATTTGGCGGCAGAAAAACCACCCGGATTGCTTTCAGTTCATGTGAAAGAATCTTAGGATGCGCAGGGCAATTATCGACAAAGAGTAGCACATTCCTCTTTTGATTGGAACATTTTTTATCCAAGTCAAAAATCCAAGATTCATAGACCGCTGACGTCATCCATGCTTTTTTGTTATTCGTATATGTAACTGGTAATGATCCCCTATTCTTTTTCTTGAAACATCTTGGTTTCTGCGATTTACCAATCACAACAAGTTACAATTTTTCTGTTCCAGTCATATTAGCTCCTGCCATGACTGTCAGACGTTCTCTACTCTTCTTTCCTCCATGACAAGTATCCCCTTTGAATGTCAAAGTTCTGTCTAGTGAGCATCTAAAGAAAAGACCAAATTCATCCACATTGAAAATGTCTCCCGGGTCATATTCTTCCAGTAGACTCGGCAGTACATTCGTTCTGTAGTCTTCACAGTCAAGTTCAGGCACAGCTGCTCACTCACCTAATATTATTTTAGCTACAATTCCGTTCCTGTATTTGAATTTGTTCAGCCAACCAGTGCTAGCTTGAAATTTCAGGCCAAGATCCTTCGCGAACTCCGCAGCTTCTTCTTAGATAATTGGTCCTGACACTAGTAAATTGTAGTCTCTCACTCACTTCATCCACTCCATCATAGCTCGCTCAAGTTCAGGAAACTTGATTCTTTAAACCTTCTACAATGTAGCAAAACACTCGGCCTCCGATTCATCAACAGCGTCGGGAGTTGCCCGCGAATAGCCTTGTTACTAAATCGGGGGAATCGAAACGTTAACAGTCAGGGCCGCCTGAAAAATTTCCAACTGGAATGCATAATATTGCGCAATATACTCCACTGAGTTCCCGCCCACAGCGCCTTTCCAGTACGCTGCTGTTGTTTTTCAAGCCAGATTCGCAATCGTATCTTGCCCTGCCCCTTGAGAAACTACGAGGGCCAGCACTTCTAAGAATTACAAAACCGGGATTCTGGTGTGCTAAACTTTTAGACATGTTCGGGAAATTCCGATACATTTACGATACTGAAGCAAGTGAAATCTACGAAATCAGGTTGCTGAAAACGGAATTCAGGAACGGTATATGAAAATTGCGAATACATTGTTGAATTCCTAAATGGTAACAGAAATTTGAATTATCGGAACCAAAAGAAGTGCGCAGTTGCGTGCGAACTCGTTGCTTCTCGATCGCGTTCGTAGGAGACAACGCATGGTGATTTAGTAATAATCGGCGGCAATGAAATGCAAAATTAATTGGAATAATTCATTATTGAAAAAGATTTGATCTAAGTTTTAATCGGTTTGATCCAATGATCTTTTGAGATCATTATCATTCATTATGAGAAGTTGTATCCTCCGGAAGCTACAATGGTGGATCTTTAAAGCAACCAATCCCGACGAAACTGGAACGTGTACGTCATCCACTCCTGCTCGCTTATGCTTTTTGAGCTCGTTGGTAATGTCAGATCTAATTAAAATAATAAAAAATGATTACTCGATTACTTTTATGAAGTAGATAAATCTTGTTTAAACAAATACTTTGATCAATTACCCGACATTGAGCGATCATCGGTAATTACTGACTCAACGTCGTTGACACTAAGTTCATCTTCATTAATAGATTGGACCACCGTGATATCGTCGTCTTCTTTAAAAAATGGGTTATCTAGAATTAATTATACAATAAATCAATCAAGAAATATTTGACTGATCAATTACAATATTTTTTCCAAGTCCTAATAATTGTAATTTAACTACAACTTATAATTCAATTGCAATTTACTAACCGACTCAATGGAATCTTTGTCTCGTTTATAATTGTGTAAATGATATTTTCTCACTGTCCTTTGATCATCTAAAAATTGCATGATGTGACTGTCAACAGTATTCTGAACATGAACCGTGTGCAATATCAAATAACTTTTCTAAATAATCTGAAAATTCTTGCTCGAATTCTGCATTTGAACTTTTTTTAGTACTTCCGTACTTGTTGTAAAGCTTTTCCAATTTTGCTGCCCATCTTGTATTATATTGCACTGGAATTCCAGCCCTACTCCAAAATTTTGATACTTCATCAGAACTAGTCGGAAACTTTCCGCAAGTATTTTTTTAGCTTCTCTAGTATAATGAAAAAATAATTTCAGCACTTGTTTATTGGTCGGCAGTTTATTACCATTAATTGAGTCAGTTGTCTCGCCCAAAAAAACCAAAGGATTTCGTAAATTCATAGATATATTCATTTTGACAAGAATGATAGTTAAAAATGTGTTGAAGTAAATAGTTTGTGTACTGAAAGAGGTTAGGTTTCGATCATCGATATATAAAGTAAATCTTCATCTAAATTCAATAACTTTGTTTATGTATGCTCAATAAAGGATCAAATAAATATAGTTTTTAACTTATTTTAATCTTAAGTTATTATATTGTGATCTGTTGACAATAAACGAAAAACACTGCACACGTTTATTTACTACTTCTCTTTTGACTTCTAATGACGGTTCGATCGCATTAGGTGAAAAAGTGAAAATTTGAATTTACATAAATTGCAATTTTGTCCATATTCTCTAATTAACTGGGATTAAATTGACTTTGTAAGTATAAAATATTGATACAAATACCAAAAACTACCCTGTATACATATAATTTTACGTTTATTGCAAATTCGGAGTTGTGTTATCTCTTTCAATTCTCGGAAAATAATTTTTTTGGTTTAATTTCTAGTTCAAGGTATAAAATCCACATAAATAATCACTGGTGCTCTAGTGATAATAATTTTTATCTTTTCTTTTAATGATTTTACAGTCAAAAGGAGTCAAAATGAGCAAAAAGTTCAAAATATTACGAAATTGATATCAACCACAAGTTAAACGTTGAATAACTTTAGAAGCAGTGATTTAATCGAAAATTCATTAGAAAACTTTTTTGTAGGGCGTTAAATTTAACATCAGAAAAATTTTTCATTACATTTTTTCATTTATTTGTTTCTGAGAAAAAAAATTAAAAGTCAAAAGTCAAAAAATCCCATGTTATTTAAATGGGAAAAGTAACATGATTAAGACACGGTTTAATTCGAAAATTAAGAGCTCTCGTGTGTTGGATTTTTTTTTTATATCATTAAAAATTCAGGGAGCGATCACTAGAAAAAAATCGATTTGGGAAATAACGGACACCCTAATATTTATACATAAAATAAAAAATTATTAGCATTTCGAACTCGAAAGTTCATTGCCTCACTACCCGATTCGGGTAGTGTTTCTAGGTGGATAAGTACTACCAGTGTGGGTCCACCACACCCACGACGGGTCAACAACACGCAGTATTCCCCGAACGGTCACCCATCCAAGTACTAACCGCGCCCAACGCTGCTTAACTTCAGTGATCTAACGGGAACTGGTGTTTTCAGCGTGGTATCGCCGTTGAATATTTATACATGCGATAGTAAATTGAAAGATGAAGAAATCATTTTTATTTTACTGTTTGCTGCCTCTACCATGAAATCTTGCACATCTATCCTAATCTTCAATAAGTCTGAAGGTTCTATGCGTAATAAATTTATCAAATATGAAAAATTTTTCAAGTGTGAGTTTAAAAATCTTTCTCCTTGTACACTATTTATTTTTAAGAGTAAATAATGACTTGCTATTAGATGAATGTTAAAAAACTGAGTATATATATACCCGTAATTTATCGACCGTATTCTCTTGATATTCTTCGAAAATCAGATTTCTTTCCGCTATCAGTGTGTCTGCGCAGAAAAGATGAAGACCTTAATTGAACTTTTACTACTTCCGGTGGTCGGTTTAGTGCATTTTAAAAGTAAGTGAGATATAATATTGAAATGCATACGTATGATAAGTTGCACATATCGACAACTGCATTCCATACCGCACCACGTGCTACATGCGACGTGGCGCGGTACACCGCCTGAACGCCACGTGGAGCCATATGGAATGGTGGCGTCGATATATCTTCTCGAACATGTTTCCTTAAGAGCTTTCAGTGATAATATTGTTCGTTCCTAAAGTTTCCAGCTTTAACATTGAAATATATTTTTCAATGTAACGTTATATCTGATAAGGATTTGATATATTGTGATATATATTAGAACTGTCTACCATACGGATTTTCAGTAATACTGGCCCATTTCCAGTTCGTCCAGGGCTAGAATTACGGAAAATTCCGTAAAACTAGTCCTGACCCTATACTTGACCTAAGAATAACCTTCTTATGGAAAATTCTTTAATATAAGTCAGTGCCTAATATATCATCAAATCAGAAGTATGCTTCGCATTCTGTAATTAAAAACAGGAAATCGCGAAAACTGAGTAATTCAAATCTGGACACAATAATCGCCAATATTCTCCGCGTTAGAAAAATGTCTATGAAGAAATTCTTAATTTCGTAATTTTAATATTTTCGTGGATGACAAATTTGTTTCCGTATCAGGAGATCTCAACCGTCTCCGTACATTTGTACAGCTTTTTATTTGCTGATTTGTAGGAGATAACGCGTGTAGTCTGATACACGTCTATTTTCAAGAACGATTGCTAAATCTACAAATTTTGGTTAAATTTTAAAACAGAATATTGTTAAAAGCATGAATTTAATTTGAATGTACATTTTTTAAACCAACAATAACTTTTGAAAAAAGTGCAACAAAGTTACACAAGAGGGCTTAAAAAGAATTATGTTCCCTAAAAATCTGTTTTTGACAAACAAATACACAAGAGAATCAATTTATGCAAATTGATGGCACAAAATATTAAAATAAAAGATATGTGTTTTCGAATAACATTGTAAAACGGCTCATTGAGAGACAGATATAAGAGAAATGAATAAAGAGTGAGAAACAAAGAAAGAGACATCAAGAAATTAGACCCTTTGCTATATTTATGAAAAACAATTGCAAAAAGATAAGTTTTTATCATGGATTGAAATTTAAGCTTTCTTGATTTTGATTTCATCAGATATTTCAAACCGATCAAGATTGCCTGATTTAGATTTTAATTAAATTTTACTCATTTGTTTTTTAAAGATACCATCAATTCTTCTGAAATAGTAAAGATGAAAATGTAAATGGTGTTCATAATTCCTTAATAATAAACTTCAAAATCAATTCTGGTTTTCAATTTATATTAGAATAACATATCAATATTCCATACTAGTTTCCTATTAAAATTTTCACTTAAGAGGCCTTGAAACATGTTTCAACATGTTTTATTTTAGAATTCATATTTTTGGTCGAAATTTCTTAACTTAGAAGAAAGCGAAACTTCTTTGTTGGAAATTAATCTTCTTGGTCGATAATTCATCATTTTAGTTGAATATCCTTTTTTTGAAATTTAACTAATATGTTTCAATTTTTTTGGTTAGTATTTTTGTTCAACTGAAAATTCAATTATTCCATGTTTGGTTGAGAATTTATCTTCTTCAGTTTATTCTTCAATTATTTGGTTAAAAATTCCTCTATTCTATTCAAAATTGAACTTTTTTGGTTCAAAGTGAATATTGTTGGTTGAAAAATCATATCTTTGGTTGAAACATTAACTATTAGGTTGAAAATTCTTTCAAAATTCCAAATATCTGTCATTATTAATTTTTTGATAGGACGCGTAGTGTGTTGTTTCAATCGTAAAAAATCACTCAAACTTGCGAGCGAAAACCCACCTAAATAAAGAATTGGTATTGCGAGTTTTTAGCGCTAATTATTATTTTTTGTTTTGTTTTTAAATACAAATTGTTTCTGATACATAAAATACTGCCTGCTACTGAAAATCAGATGACCACAATAAATATTTGAAAATATTTGAAGAGAATATTGTGATTAATGATAATAAATTATTTAAACAATCTAACTCTAATCTAAGAGAATATTGCTAAAAACAATGATAAATTGTTTACAAAATTTATACCCATAGGATTTATTCGGGACCCTATAAAACAGTCTTATGGGGGTGATATTTAAATAATAAGTTTTGATTCATATCCTATGTCTTATTGAGAAGAGAAATATAAATTTTCAATTCAATTAACCGAATATTCAAGATTATGAACAAAATTAACAAAAAAACAAATTTCTTCAGGAAGATACGCGTGAAACTCTATGGGCCTTTGGCGAACCCTCTAAATGACATTTTAAAAAATGCATCTATTTTTTTGTGGATTCGAAAAAAATTCCGAGCTATATGCATGAAAATTAAGAAGAATTGGGACCTCATTTTTTAATTGAAAAATTTACGAAATAATTGAAAATACTTAACGGTGAACATTTAAAAATTAACCCCCGAAGGATGAAACAATTTTGAATTGATTGTTTTTCTGAATTAAACAGTTTTGTTGACAAATTTTTATTATAAATGATTATAGAATTTTGGTAAATTATTTAGACTAAATGTTCATGTTTTTAAAGTGAAGTAAAAGTTGAAACCTTGGCAAAGATAAGGTTGGATCTACGAGAATAGATTTCTCTCCAACGATTTTCTGTTCTTTGGCAATTTAGTATATTTACACATGTATTTGTTATCTCTCCCGATGCTTCCATGTGAACAGTCAAAGCATCGTACTTTACCAATATTAATAAGTATACAATATCATTATATAATTTTTTCGAATCTATAAAGAATAAATGTTTTTTTTTTCAAATTATATTCAGAGGACTCGCAAGCCCCATAAAGTTTAACAGGTATTTCCCATGAGAAAAAAATACAATATTAGGTTAATCGAGCTGAAACAGTCAAATCTATACGTGACTCCACCATTTTTGAAGAGCGGTTTCATCCCTTAAAGCGGTTTTCCGCAGATAAAAAGAAATATCACTTTTACCACAAAAACCGCATTTTTTGTGTGAATTCAAAAAGACTTGGGGGCGATATGAATGAAAATTTGCAAACAAGTTCCAATTCATTTCTGGACCACCATAGGGCACGTATATGATCTGAATTCATTTTTTTACTCTATATTCTAATATCACATTACTTTTGCGGTATCATCAAAAAAATTATAAATAACATTAATCCACACAAACTAACACAAAAAACTAATTTTAATTAAAAATAATAAATATTTCAAGTGTCCCGCCTCACCTTCACTAAAGGCAGGGAGTTCTTAAATGAAAAAATAATCTTTCCCATTCCTCCCTGGACTGCGCTACTTCAGAAAAGAAAATTTTCATTTCGTGCATACATAGTACATTCTTTGTTTATTCAAAATTTACAAAAGTTGAAGTTGATAGTATACAAAATCTTCAAAAGTTAACGAAAATTTTTGCTTACAAAATTAGGTGCCGCAGGAGTTCCAAATGGATTTCCCGAAATGAATGAAAAAAGTCTTCGCGTAAAAATGGCGGATGGCGCTGAGTACCGTGCATATGTTTTTTGGGAACCCCCTGGAATGATAGACTGGTGGATGCAGCCTGCTCATACAAGACCTTATTTATACATGCTTGAGGGATGGACTGGGCCTTTCTTTTTTGTACGAACGGCAGAGGGCGAACATTGGAATGGAATCCTACTTCCCGAAGACCCACTTCCTCATGGTCATAATCCTGCTGTTCTTGTTCCAAAAGAGATGTGGCTGAGACATAGAGGGAACCGATATTTTTACGCGAACAATTTTAGATTTTACCCTGTAGAAGAACATCGCCATGCAGATAAAGTCGAAAATATATCCGAAGGCAATTTCCCAGACCCAAATTACATATATATAGAAGTGGCAAACCACGATGTGCGTAGAGCAAAAATGACAGAATTCCGTGAGCACGAAGGAACAGTAAGAAGTAGTACTCGTACTACATTGTAAGTGGGGAGTAGGACGAGTTATGTCCAAGAATTCGTTAATGCTTGCCACAAATGAAAACTTGAGAGCAAGATCGTGCACAAGTGCAAGGGCAGTTGCCATGTCAACGATGTCAACACGCGCTGGTAGTTTCGAACTTGTGTATTGAACGAACATAAACAAGCGAACGTAACCTACATATGCATCGAAATGTCAAAATATAACATAGGGGAGTGAGTATAACACGTGACTGCGAAAAAAGATCTGTGCATGTGCACGATCTTGCTCTGAAGTTTTCATTCGTGGCAAGCATTAACGAATTCCTAGACGTCGCTCGTCACACATCTGCTCACCAAACACATATGGTGATACCACTTCTTACTATTCATCCTTGCCCGCGAGTAATCAAGGGATATGACCTTCATGGTCACTTTACGAATTTAAATGCCGAATTTATTCGATTGAGTTGTTTTACTGCACCATCCCAATTCTGCTCTTCAACCGCACTGCGCATGCGTCGCACCAGTAGCTTCATTGGCAGTTAATCGCTCGCTTATTTAAAATTAATAAATACGCAAATCATCTGCTTACAATATATGATAATTACAAATCACAACAACATATGAGGAATTATTTGGAATTTGAATATGTGAAAAAGGGTATTCCTTCCTTTGAGTTTGAAATCAAGAAACCATTTTAATATATTAAAATCAAATATGGAAGGTACTCTACATTCTGAAAAACTATTTTGTGTAGAAGTGGGAGCACTTTCACTATTGGCTCACTTCACTTAATGGATAAGAGATGTGGGATATATTAGGCTTAGAATTCTAAAGACGGCCGTGATGATTTCAATGAGGTGTCAAATTTATTTTGGAAATTACACATGCATTTACACCTCATTTTTTCTGTGTTTTTATTCTGTAATTGTATGAGTAAACTGTATCGTTCAGAATTGGGCATATGGGTCAAAATAAAAAAGTTAGTATTATTCGATTTCAAACTGAGTGTAAACAAATAGTTTAGATTGATATAAAACATATTTTTTCGATATTAATTATAAGAAGTGTAAGAATTATGATTTGCGTTATTAAGAAGTAGGCTCTTATTTTATAATTATAATTTTTCGCGTTTGATCACAATCTTTTGATGCTAAACATTTACGATATTTTGCTAGGCACAATAACAACTAAATCCAATCTTGAGAATTATATTATGATAATGAAAATATTATTTTCTATTCTTGTTTGTATTACAATTAATTGAACAAATACATAATCACCAGTATAATATTCTTATTTTATTGATTTGTTCTCTCCACTAGTTTGTAGGGGAAACCACCCTACAGTCGATAATGATTTACAGTAGATAATCTTAATGAACTAGCGAAAGACAAAAAATGTTCATTACTTTTGTTAGTATAACTTTTTAGCGAGGATACTTTATTTTCTGACCAAGTTTCATTGAAATTTTCTAATTCTTAATAATGCGTGAGTGCAAAAGAATAATTTTCATCATGAAAAAAGAAAAATGTCACCTCTTCTTCATACATACTTTTTAACTCACTGAAATATTTTTATGGCATGCTTATATATTAGAATCAAAGCTTGAAGTTTAATGAACAATATTTATTCATACATAACGTTATTTCTTTAATATTCATAGAAAGAGGACTTTTCATTGGCAACTGTATTTTCCAGCACTAGATAAACAACCGTAGATAATCGGAAAATCACGAAAAATGTGAAAATTCTGTGTTTTGTCTCATCGTAAGTCATATTACATGGAATGAAGATTGAACATCTCGCCAAAGGTGTGCTGTTGAATTTCTTCCTATCTACTGTGGGTGGTTTCCCCTATGTAATAATTACAGAAGCGGACTGGGATATACGTATCAAAAATTTCTAAATACCTTATAATATTTCTATTAATTTAAAATAATATTTTCACATGATTCAAGGGTTTCCATAGGATTTCGATGATTTCAACAAAAAGAAGAATATTTCAGTTTATCTCACAGGATTTCCAAAAAGCGAATGAATGTAGGGGTTAGAAGAATTTCCCTCAATTGCGGAATATTTGTAAGGATTTCACCAAAGATTAAATGCGATGCAAGCTATACAAAAAGATTCAACAGGATTTGGAAAAATGCCCAATATCTCCAGATATTTTAGAGCGTTTTAAAGGAATTTCGAAGGACCTTATAAGTTTTCTGAGGATTACGATAGTCTTAAAGAATTTTAAAGGCACTTAGTAAGTCATTTTAATGAACTTCCCAGGATCTTCGAGGATTTCTTAGGACTTCAAATAGGACTTCCGGTTCGGTGAGATATAGGGGTGGACGTGTGCGCGTTGTCAGAGAGGTTTTAGACGGTGTATGGAGATGAAAGTGGAAGGAAATGTGCAAGGGTGAGGTGATTAGACGAGAATAGTGACGGTGATACTGTGGAAGTGGATGTGAACCGAAAGGTAAACATGGAAGTTGAAAAATGGGTGGAGAAAAAAGAGGCACGTGGAAAGAAAGGCTAGGTGCGAACCGGTAGCTCGAAAAACGAGGAGAGAGGTGACTGCGCTTCCAAGTGGAGAGAGCGGAAAGCAGTGGTGTGGCGCGAAATTTGTTTGGAAGGGAAGTGGAGAGCAGGGCACAGTTGGCCGTATTAGGTATTTTCACTTCAACCATCAGCTAACTTCACTTCGTTAAGTGCTGAGGGGAAAACAATGGATCAAATACATGGGACAAAACTTTATTTTTGTAATATCTTCGTAATGAATAATAATTATTACCATTTTATTATATCTTTGAATAGTTCTTAAAAAATACAAAACTATTCTTCCAATACACTTATATAGAAAAAATTAGTTCTTATGAAGATATTAACAAAAATTCGCAAAAATGGAGCAAATCCCATGCATTTGATCCATTGTTTTCCCCTCAGCAGTTAACGAAGTGAAGTTAGCTGACTATGAAGTGAAAATACCTAATGGAAGAAAGAGAGGGCAGAGGACGATAAGAGAGGGACACAGGCTCGATGGATTCAGAAGGAAAAGTGATAGGTGAATTTAAGAACCAGTTGGAAGTGAGTGGGGAGGCAATGAAAGAATTTGGAGAGTGATCGAGGCAACGAGAATGCAGCAGGAGCGCCTCTTGGTGGACATGAGACAGGACTGGGAAAAAGAGAGAGCACGAAGTAGAGTGGAGAATGATTTTGGCAGGAGAAGATTCTAAGAGGTGATGCAGAAGTGGAAGGAATAATTCGGGCGGCTGGAAATGAAAGAAGAATCGGTTACCGGAGAACGAGAGATAATGGAGGAAGCTGCCAGGCGGAAGAAGAGGACAGGACGTGGTGGGATCCTTCAAGGATATTGTCAAAGGAAGAATGGGGAAAGGGAGATGGAGAAAAGGAAAACTAGAGTGAGAGTTCTGGGAGTAAGGGAGGGAAACGATGAGCTGTAAAATGTCGCGGGGTGCCTGGCAGTGCACACGAAGGTAGTTGGCTAAATAGGGAACTCAGGGAAAGTGGATGGCGGGATGACCCTGCAGCTGAAGATATGGGAAAATAAAAAGGACTTATTGGTTGCAAAAGGTAATCTAAAAGGCTCGGGTCTGTGGCTCAAAGATGACTTAACGGGAAGAGAGGAGAAGGTCCTGGAATGGCTGAGGAAAAAAAAAGAAGATTGGAGTTGATGGGGATGGAGGTCCAGCTGAGAAGAGAGAAAACTAAGGTGGGCGAAACTATTTGGCAATTTGACGAGTTAGCAGGAAAGATGGGGGTCACAGGCGTACTGTAGAAGAAGGCGACTGGAGAGCAGGAGAAGAATAAGGGCAGCATGTTGGAGCAGCGCGAGGAAGGGGCATAAGTGTGGGAGGATGAAGCAAGTGGGGGACAATGAATTGAGAAAGGGCTGCTGAGGAGCCATGCGGCGGAAAACAGTGTAAAGAGGTTATGATGAGGGATTCGCGATTCGGCGCTCATAGTAGTCGGACGTGTCGCCATAGTTGTTATGTGGTGATATCTGTGACTTCATGGTGTTACTCTGTACTTTTTGGCGTGGTTCTCCACTTCTCTCTAAATCGATGAACCTCAAATCTAATTGAAGTGGAGAAACAATTGATTGCTGTCTTTCATGTTTGATTGAAGGAAAGAACAATGAAGGAAGTTACTGGTCAGGTGATATATTGATTTCCGACCCAGTATTTGCACGACACACTGGAAAACCCCAAGTTTTGCGGATTCAAAGGTACCGTCTTATTTCATACTGTGCGCTACATGGATTTGGATTTTTTTTTGCTAGAAACGCCCTGTGGAGGCGTGCCAAGAAGGAGGTTAAGTTGTTCGAATCTAGCAATAAAAATGGCGTTGATCGCTAATTTGAAACTACAAGCTCCACAAACTCGTCATCCGCAGTAGTCCTAATTCGTACGCTTAACCTTAAACCATTATTCCTAACCTTAAAATATTCTTTGTTTTCGCTTTCCATTCTCCTACATCCTATCTATCCTATGTGTTGACAAGACACGTAACTTTCTTTTCTATAACCTCTGTACATCCATCGCTTGCGGCTTTTACCTTGAGTCGAAGGTTATTCATTTCAGTTTAATTTTTGTTCGCTTTGACTTAGTTTGCTGGGTGATTTATGTGGTATATAAGAATTTGTCGTTGAAAGCTCCACTATACTTGGATCAGAAATATGCTGATACGGATTTAACCTTGCTCGCTTGCTGATTCTGTTGAATCTTTCCTTTTCTGCTTGATTCGATGTTAGTTTAGTTAAATCTTGTGCGGGGCAGGTCCCTTAGCTTTATGTAGTATTATAGCTGCTTGTTGCAAATAAAATCTGCTTTTTTCCAAGAGGAGTTGTCTCCCTCTAAACTTGATTAATTAAGGTTCAGTTATTGTATCTGAATATTAACAATTACCCTTTTTTTAGGTGGATCCTTGTACTCGGTGCCATGTGGCATCCGAACGAGAAGGGCGAGGTACTCCCGGCAAACCTAATCAACCCAAAAAGCTGACTCCCGTGCACAGACGTAGCAAAGGGCCTTTCGGAGGAAGGGAGACTAACCCTCGGGTCCCTTCAACCTCATCGTATCCTCACTCGTCTCAGGGGAATCAACGAAGGAAAAATGGAAACAGGAGAAGCCGCGGGTGGTCCTCCTTTTCCCCAATCACCGAGAACACCCCAAAAGAACAACGCAGGGATGGGGATGGTTTGTCAAATGTGTTGGACAGCATTCGGGCGGGTATACAGTCCTCTTCAACTCAGCTGGAAGTACCCCAAGCCAAAGAAATGGCTCGTTCTACGGTTTCAGCCCCACTCCCACCTGCACAATCTCCTTCACGTGCACGGTGGTCAGGATGGACGAATAGGTATAACAAGAATGGCAATAAAATCGGTTTACGGAATGATATTGGGGCACGAATATGCATGCAAAATCCGTTCGAATGGAAATCAAAGCTGATCCTGTTTTCGAGATATCGTCAAATTACGTATTTTAGCTATTTCATCAATGGAACGTAATGAGCTGTACCTTAAGTATGCATTCAAATGCATATAAAATTATTATCTTAATACTAGGTATGTGTTGAATAGATGAATATATGTATGTTTAACACCTTTGTGTATAAAGAGAGCTACAAAGACTGTACACAAAATATTCGGTGCAAGTAGTTGTCCTTGTGATACGTGCTCTCGGAGATGCGAAACTATCACTGGTTCGTAACTTTAAAGCCATACCCGCGTGCCAAAAATATGCCAAGGCACTTGCGAGATGGATGCAGAAAGCTGTCATCCTTGGGTCGCTTCGTGTCCTCAAGATACATGAGGGTTTCGCTGGCCTGTCGTTGTGATTTACAAAAACACGCATATAAATATATAAATATGTATGTGTGTATACACACACACACACACCTATATATATATATACGAAGGTGTTAAACATACATATATTCATCTATTCAACACATACCTAGTATTAAGATAATAATTTTATATGCATTTGAATGCATACTTAAGGTACAGCTCATTACGTTCCATTGATAAAATAGCTGAAATACGTAATTTGACGATATCTCGAAAACAGGATCAGCTAGGATTTCTATTCAAACGGATTTTTCATGTATATTCGTGCCTGAATATCATCCCGCAAACCGATTTTATTGCCATTTTTGTGATACCTATTCGTCCTGCCTGACCACCGTGCGTGGGAATGATCAGGGATTAGCAGGACTCTCTTGATAATTCTGGATCGAGTCGGGAAATTCCCTCCCTCACTTCTGGCCCTGCCCTTCAATTTACGGATATCAAGTCTATATTCCACCTTCTCTTACTCAAAAAAGGGCAGTTGCGAATGGTGTCCCATTAAAGGACTCTGCTCATGAGATTGTCAGTGGGATCAGTCCTGATGAACGGGGTAAGATCATGGCAGCGAGACGGAGAACAAAGAATGATGGCTCTCCTGATGAGAGAGTGGAATTTGTCTTTTCCTGCTCTGAGATTCCCCGACGTGTGCTAATTTCCAACGTCGCGTTTCATCTTACCCCAGTGATACCCCCACCTATAAGGTGTTTTCATTGCCATAGGTACCGCCATGGCTCTGACCAATGCAGGTCTCACCGCCCAATTTGTGAATTCTGCTCTGGACATCACAGGACTGGCACTTGTCAGCAAAGGTTGATCTCGCGATGCTCGAATTGTAGAGGGCATCATTTGGCTTCTTCCAGGGAGTGCGAAGTCTACATCTATGAATTTGAAGGGATGCGATACCGCTTTTGGAATAATTGCGGTTATGAGGACGCGGATCCGAATCTGCGGGATATGGGACTTATTCGTCCCGGAGGTCGCAGGTCAGCATCCCCCTCTCCCCCTCCCGCTAACTCACCTCCTATACTTGATAGAGATGACCTGCAAATGGGATCACCGAATAGGCCTGGTTCTTCTCACTCGATTCAAGACTCACTCCGGCAGGCGGCCAGTAACTTCCTTCTGGCTACGAGAGAAACAAACCTACAGGTCAGTGCTGCGTTAGCCGACTATCTCGTGTACATTTTTTATTTTAAAGTCGGATATATATTATAAAGTTTTTTTCAATACCTAGAGTTGGCCTTCCGTAGTTTAAAAGTTACGCTGTGGACCTGGCATCCAATTATTTAAGGTAGAAATTAATTTTATGATGTAGAGGGGAATATTCTGTGATACTGTGTGGCCCTCTTTGTTTTGTTGTTTGATTGATTTCTTTTTAGAATATTTGGCACATAGCTTCCGTTATATTCCTGTCTGGATTAATTTATATCTATTTTTTTGAATGTTTGATATTTCAATTGTCCTAAGATTATTCAAGTTTTTTTACATGGTTCCCTCACATTAATTTCTTTTATTTGTCCCGACATTAGTTAAATTCTGTAACTTTGTTCCCTAGTATTACTTAAAATCTCAGTATATAACGTTATTGTATTTTGTGAATTGTGTTTAAATTTTATCTTTTGTCTTGTGGTCACAAATTTATACCGTATTTTAATTATAATAATTCTTGAAGTTTTCCCTGAAGTTAATTAAGGAATTAGTTTTGGCTCAATTTGGAAACTCATTAACAAACATCATACATTTTTCCACTGTTTAACCAAATTGTTTATGAAAGTTGATCAAAAATACTATTTTAACACATAAAAAGCAGAATTGCTTAAGTGTCGAAAAAAAGTTAAAAATTGAATTCGGCAAATTTTGAAAATAATTATCCTTCCTTTCAAAAATAATCTGTTTGATATCACTGTCTCCAGACGTTTTACTACTGGCACTTCTGTTTTCTTTTTATTAACTTATGCCTCAACCAAAACAGACTAACCAAAACCAAAACAGTATACATTTTTTAAATGATATAATTTTAGGTAATTTTAAGCTAGAAACATTATTTTATACATCAAAATTTGTTCTAAAGTCGTTTTTAATATTCGCTTAAAAATTTGTTTAAAAAAATCATGAACAAATTTCGCAGAAATATAATGAAAATTTTGTTATTTATTATCTTGAAACGTGAATTCTTCCTACAATTTTTTTAAAATTCGGCAAAATCGAAAAAATGGCTTCAAAACCTTCCAGATTCTATTTTGAAAATTTTTAAAAATATTTTTAGTTTTCATAGGAATCTTAATAACATTTTTTTATTCTTTTGAAACCTTTCAAATAGCTTAGAAAGCTTTCAAATATTGTGTCAACCATTTCATGTTTGGTTGAAAATTCGTTTCTTTGGTTGAAAATTCCTCAATTTCAAATAGCTTAGTGATAATTCATGTATTTTGTTACAAATTAATCTTTTTGGCTAGAAAATTAATCTTTTCGGTTGAAAATTCAACTGTTTGGTTACAATTTGTTTGTTTGTTAAAAATACATTTTTGTGGTTGAAGACGCATTATTTTAGTAGAAAATTCATTTCTTTGGTTAAAATTTTTACCGTTCTGTTTCAAATTCTTTTTTATTCAATTAAAAATAAATTTTTCAACTGCAAATGTAACTATTTAATTTTTGCTTGATAATTGATCTTTTTCAGTTGAAAATTCATATTATTGTGTTGACAATTAAACTTTTTCGTTCAAAATTCATATCTTTGAGTTGAAAACCAAACTGTTTTGACAGAAATATGTCCTTTTGGATTGAAAATTTAACATTTTGGCTGAGATTTTTTTCTTTATTGACTGCAAAATCTTTCTTGGTTAAAAATTCAACTCTTTGTTTTAAAATTCGTTTTTCTTTGGTTTGAAAATTAGGTTTGGAAATTGTTAAATGAAGAATAATTATTTTCAAAATTGGCCGAATTCCGTTTAAAATTTTTTTTCGACACTCAAGCAAATACAATTTAGTGTTTTGGTAATGTTCAAAATTTCTAAAGTTAGATTTGAAAAACTCCATGAAAATCCTTTATGTTATGCTTCTTATGTGCTGAAATAGTATTTTTAATTAACTTCAGTAAACAAATTGGTTAGGCAGTGAAAAAAAATGCATGATGTTTGTTAATCGGTTTTCAAATTAAGCTAGGGATGACAATATTCATACTTTTGAACTGGGAGGGCAAAATTATTTAAGGATAATTTTGAAACATGCGACTGTTTGAGGAATAAACTAAATTTATAATGTTCTTCAATAAGTTTCCAAATGTGACCAAATGCTGCTTTCCCGGGTAATTCCAAATTAAAGCTTACAACGAAACAATCAGAAATGAACATAAAGGCCGCTGGGAAAACGTGGCACTTCTCAAAGCCCGTATTTTCCGCAACGGTATTAGTGTGACGAATCAGATTTGTCGCAACCACTGAAGCGTTTTTTCTCTATTCCGGAGGATCATTCATAAACTGAAAATATTATATTTTTTATCCATCTTGATGAGAACTCGGGAGAAGAGAGCCTGAAGAATAATTAATACACATGAGGAACACACGCTCGAAAGCACTATGAGCGCGGGCGGTGAAGCAAGACCTAACGATTAATGCACTGAAATCTGTTACATTTCATCAGATGTATGACTACTTTACGCGGAAACTATTAATCGTGGACAAAGATGCATGCAACAAAAAATTTGTGTCTCGGTGAGATTTACAACTTTTGTTGTACAAATTTTGCGAAATTTTGCGTAATAACTGAGATAAACATGAAAAACTATGATTTTTATGTTGTAACATTTCTCTTTTCTCGTATTATTCCTTGAGCAATTAGATCCTAATGCTCTGACATAATTTTACGGTTTCCTTATACTTTTATGCTCCTAATTTATTTAATAGACATTAGACATGTCGCATATCGACTAGATTCAATAATGCGATTAATTATTGAATATTAGTTGAGTTTGCTATTTACTGTGTCCTAATCAGCAGATTGTAGCCGATTATTGACGTCGGTTCGAATGCTGGAAGGATATTCAAAATGGCCCTTACAGTTGTATTGTTATGATTAACTAATAGCGCAACCCTGGGAAATAGAGTGGGTTCCCCTTGACCGAGCAAGAACACAACTTTGCTTTTAAGGATACGGAGCCCTTTGAATAAGAAGTAATTCGATAAGAGAAATTCACGTGATATATAATTGTCTAAGGATCCATAATCGATTATTGCAAAAGATTCGAGATAGAGAACTTCATTTCTCCGATTCATTTTCTAAGTTAGAATACATTAGTCAATCATTTTTTTTGTAAGTAAAGTTGGGATCACTCAAGCGAGATATGATTACGCAGGATTTAATTTTTTTTATTAATGATGCCTTTCTAGAAGATCAGTCAGACTCACTTTATTTAAGGGAATTATCCCCCTAATTTCTGCAAGGAAAAGCGAATGATTCCGCACAGCGAGGTCTCCACTAAGTAGAGTACAAAGCTGTAACGTGGATCATAGCTCGAATTAAAACAAGATTTAAAATTTAGCCCAAAATTCATTCGCACAGCGAGGTCTCCACAGAGTAGAGTACAAAGCTGTCACAAGATAAATTTTCCTTTGCCACAGATTTCATTTTAAAGAATTTATATTCAGAAAGTGACTCGAAATAATAACTCCTTTCTTTCAGAATCTAAGAACGTTTAGTATCACACAGCGAGGTCTTCATAAGAGAAGTGCAAAGCTGTGATGAAACTAACTGCCATTTTAATTTAATTTACCCGTATGATTTCTTGCCTAATTGTACTGAACAAGAAAAACTATTTCAGTTATCAGAAGCAACAAAAAGAAGTCGTTGAAAGAAATATAGGCTCTTATTCTCTCGTAATCCACGCGCTTTCTGGAGATAACTTATGGCTTGAAGTTCTCTGAATTCAGAGAGAGCTTCAAACGCTGCTCACCCTCTGGGATCCCAAAAGGAATAGGGCTCTCTAAGCTTTTCGACTCGCTTCGGGACCCGCGAAGACCCACGTTATCCCCACCATTTCCGATTAGCATGCGCGGAATGCGTGGAATTATCGATCGTTCAAAATTCGCGAAATCACTTTTACGTGCGAGTTCATATTCGCGTTCAAAATTCATCGTTGAGTCAGGAGCGCATGAAATAAATTTTTCTTCTATTATCTAGAATATTTCATTTCACTTTCCAAAAACTATTAAGGTAAGACAGACCGCCTCAACGCCCCCTTAAACGAATAGATCTTTTAAATTTTAAAATATCGATTCGTTTAGTGTTAAAGCTGATTAATTCATGATAGTATTTTTGTTGTTGTGAGTTTTTCCTTTTTGAATCCCTCTTTTTTTTAAATTAATGACGTGAAGACTTGAAGACCATGATTCTAGCATCTAGATTGAAGTTTTCAGAAAGAAGTAAAGTCATACAGTGTGAGGTTACAAGTCACAATCCTAGGTTGAATATTTGACTTTACGATAATCATAATATTCATAATGAAATTATAAGTTTTAGCTGACGATTACCGCCCCCTTAAACATATGGATTCAACAGAGATGCATTCATTTGTTTTCAATCCTGGAAATAAGATTAATTTCGTTCAAATAAGTACGCCAGAGCTGTATTGAAATGACATTTATATTCGATTATGTTATTGGTTTGTTCATGTATGAGTACTTTCCCTGTTCGTGTATTTGTTATTTAATATTCATGAACAGCTGTTGGGTCTCATCACGTTTATGAGCGAAGATTAAGTATCAAAGAAAAATGATTTTAATAATATGGCTTTTAACATTTTAATTTATATTGTCTCCCATTCTTGTAGTACGAATGAAGGCGAAAATGTGTGACGATATGCTTCTCCTTGTATGATCTCTCCTAAATGTAGTTCTCCTTCGTATGTCCCTCCTACTTCTTGATTCCTAAGTCTGATCCAATGTTTCATCTCATTAATCAATCTTCGTTCCTTTCTCTGTGGCGATTCTTCGTCGGTGATTGAATTCATTTTTTTCATATCCTTGGTGATTTGCTTGACGTCTTTTTTAAAACTAATGTCAAAATTATGCTTTCCTGTATTTTTAATGCTTTTCATTTTTTTTGCTAGTTTTTTCCTTCTTTCGGCTTGTTTGATGTCTTCCTTGCATCTATTTATGTTCTTCTCATGCTCTCTTTTCCGAGAGCGGAGAGCTTATTATTTCGAGTCACTTTCTGAACATAAATTCTTTAAAATGAAATCTGTGGCAAAGGAAAATTTATCTCGTGACAGCTTTGTACTCTACTCTGTGGAGACCTCGCTGTGCGAATGAATTTTGGGCTAAATTTTAAATCTTGTTTTAATTCGAGCTATGATTCATGTTACAGCTTTGTAGTCTACTTAGTGGAGACCTCGCTGTGCGGAATCTTTCGCTTTTCCTTGCAAAAATTAGGGGGATAATTCCCTTGAATAAAGTGTGTCTGACTGATCTTCTAAAAAGGCATTATTAATAAAAAAATATTAAATCCTGTTTAATCATATCTCACTTGAGTGACCCCAACTTTACCTACAAAAAAAATGATTGACTAATGTATTCTAACTTAGAAAATGAATCGGAGAAATGAAGTTCTCTATCTCGAATCTTTTGCAATAATCGATTATGGATCCTTAGACAATTATATATCACGTGAATTTCTCTTATCGAATTGCTTCTTATTCAAATGGCTCCGTATCCTTAAAAGCAAAGTTGTGTTCCTGCTCGGTCAAGTGGAACCCACTCTAATTCCCAGGGATGCGTTATTAGTTAATTATAACATTAAAGCTGTTAGGGCCATTTTTAATATCCTTCCAGCATTCGAACCGACGACAATAATCGGTTACGATCTGCTGATTAGGACACAGTAAATAGCAAACTCAACTAATTTTCAATAATTAATCGCATTATTGAAGCTAGTCGATATGCGACATGTCTATTGAATAAATTAGGAGCATAAAAGTATAAGGAATCCGTAAAATTATGACAGAGCAACTATGTTGTCGAAAATTTGTCTCTGTGCTTGACAGTTCAACTATTTGATTAGCAATGACAGTGATTGGTTACAAATTAATCTTTTTGTTGAAAATTCAACTATTTGGTTCGAAATTTGTCTTTTCGGGTAACAATTGTATCTCTTTTGGTAGAAACTCTTTTTTTGGAAAATTGGAAATTTTTTGGAAGAGTGGATGAAGGAGTTAGAGGATGCAAGGGGAGCAATTGAAAAAGAATGGAAGAATGGATGCAAAAAATGGCAAAATGGAGGTACAAGAGAAGTGAAAAAACAAAGGAAACGGAAGTGGCTTAAATTAGAAGCGTAAAGATTTGTAAGTAATGATTATGTAATAGCATAAGCAAATTAAGATGCGTTTGCGTTACCGCTCTCTCTCTCTCTCTCTCTCTCTCTCTCTCGCTTGTACTCTCGCTTTTGATCACTCGCTCACTCGTTCGCTTACACGTCCCAAATTGCGCTCTCGTCAAAAATAGATTTAAGGCGTTAGATATAAGATTTTATGTAAATAGGTGTAAGAAATTGTAAATAGTAAGGATAAGTTTTTATAAAACATATAGAAGGAAGTGTTGTAAGAAATGGAAGTCATGTAAACCCTTAGGGGACACATTATGAATGAAGAAGAAGGTATTTGAACTTTACTTTTAATTTTTAAATTTTGAAGTTTTTTTTCTAATATTTGTTTATCTTTTAAATTATTTTTTGAGGTATTTAATTGCATTTTTAAAATTTTTTTATATATATTAGTAGGTAATGAATTTCTTAAATTTATTTTGATATTATTAAAATTTTGTTTTAAATAATTTGAGTGGATATGCAAGTCTTTGATTTCATTATTAAGCAAACGAAGTTCTAAAGATTCTACCATGAAATTAACATGGTTTTTTGCACTGTGACTAAAAAATTGTAAATTTCTAATAAACGTAGTAGCATTAGCAATATTCTTTGATAATAAATTGTGAAACCTACAATTGAAAAGAAATGATTCTCTAGTTTTAAATTATTAATTCTCTTGTTCAAATTGATGAACTTTTTTACATCTGTAAAAGAATTTGGAAAATTATTTTTGATTTCGTTGAGATACATATTGCTGTGAAAAAAACAATTATAAAAACTTGAATTAATTAATTTAATTAATAACACTTAATACATAATTTTAAATAACTTCAAAATTTGACAATAAAGATATAATAAATAATGTCAACACGTAATATTAGTTGGATTAAGGATGGTGTTTGAGCGATGTTGTTTGTCTGAGTGATATAAATTTATAAAAATAATATATATAGGTAGTTCTTGGCATACTTCAGACCGAAGAAAGGAGATTAGTTGTTAGATCCTTTATTGCATATCAGCTGCCAACGTTTTGAAAGCATATATGGTTTCCTCAGCAGGACAATTACAGGAAGTTACAGGAAATTACAGGAATAACAGGAAAATAATTAGTGATTATTGAAACAGTGAGTCTACGAAATATTGCCAAACTTATAAACAGCTTACTTCACCTTCACAAACATTCCGTATTTGCAAGTTATTGCTCCAGCCTGGGAAAAACAGATTTAGTTACACACCTAAGTATAATTCAGACATATTTATACATGCGATAGTAACTTGAAAGATAAAGAAATAATTTTAATTTTACTTTTTGCTGCCTCTGTCATGAAATCTTGAACACCTGTTCTAATCTTCAATAACTCTGAAGGTTCTATTGGTAATAAATTTAGCAAACATGGAAAATTTTCAGGTGCGAGATTAAAAATCTTTCTCCTTCCACTCTATTTATTTTTGAGAATACATAATGACTTGCTATTAGGTGAATGTTGCAAAATTGAGTATATATAGCCGTAATTTATCCACTGCGTTCTCACGATATTCTTCAAAAATCAGATTTCTTTCCTCTATCAGTGTGTCTGCACAGAAAAGATGAAGACTTTTATCGAAATTCTACTACTTCCGGTGGTCGGCGCCTACATTCCATACCGCACTACGTAGCTAAATGCGACGTGGCACGTTACGCCGCCTCAACGCCACGTGGAGCAATATGAGCTTTCAGTGATAATATTGTTCATTCCTAAAGTGTCCAGCTTCAACATTAATGTATATTTTTTAATATAACGTTATATCTGATAACGATTTAATATATTGTTATATACATATTCGAACTATCTGCTGTACGGAATTTCATTAATACTGGCCCATTTCCAGCTCGTCCAGGGCTAGAGTTACGGAAAATTAAGTAATACTAGTCCTGACCATATACTTGACCTAAGACTAACTTTCTCACGGAAAATCCTTTAATATAAGTCAGTGCCTCATATATCATCAAATCGGGAGTCTACTTCGCATTCTGCAGTTAAAAACAGGAGATAACATGCAGTCAGTTCTTTGGAAGCTTCTAATGTGTCCCCTAAGAGTTTACATTTTTCTTGTATCTCTTCCCTATTCCTTTACACACACACACCCACGCACTATCTTGGTGGTGGGAGGGCGACCTACAGTTTAAGGTGGGTTCCGAACCACCAAGAGCAACAGCCTTAAGTACTTGGAGAACCTTTTTCTCTAGAGATACCGGTCCCACGACTCTCCGGAGATGAACAACTCCCTTGCTAGGCTAGTGTTCACCGCATGGGCCACCGAGGCTCTTCCAGAGTGCGAGGCGGGAATCGAACCCGCAAGCCGACGGTGTGGGTCCAAAACCTACGCCCTAAACCCTACGACCATCGTCAAAACGATTACAAAACCGAGTAAAAACAGAATTGTTCATTCTTGCACTCTTCCAAAGTCAAATTTTGTTAAATTTTAAAACGCAATTTGGCTGGGCTCTGGCCCAGGTCTGAATTTGTCTAGAACGTCTAGTATGGAAGCTCTGGTCTGTCCCAGGACTGGCGCTGATCAGCGAGCCGAAAACAGAAAAGTTCTAAGTTTGATCAGCCAATTCTTTTGACATATTTCAAAAAAGTTACAGGGTAAATATTCTTTAGTGGCTCGTACCGGTAAAAGGATTTATTTTCTGATTTTGTTGGATGACGTGTTTCGACACAAGTCTGTTTCCTTATAAAATTAGTTTTCTTAACAAAAGATCGTTGAAGCTAGAGAAGTACGATATTTTTTAAATATCATTGTACATGCAGTATTATTTATAACATAAAAAGCAACAGAGAAATCTCACGCCGGAAGAATAAAAATATATTTACCTTATCGGAGAAATTGAAGATAGTTGAAAATTAAATGCTATTTATCTTTCCTCATTGTGAGAGACATTATCGAATTGGTTTCGGGAGCAAAAATTTCATATTATTACACAAAATAACATTAATGTCGTTTAAGAGTTGTCACCCCCTGAAATACAATTTTTTTCGAAAATCGCAAAAAACGTAAACTTACTTTCATGTAGATGTATAACCTATTCTTTCAAATCTTTGGCTTAAATTTAGATTTATTAAGCCATTTTTTGTATGATTTTAAAAAAGTCCTGCGTGGTTTATTCCCATAATTTTTCTTATCAAATTAAGGAAATTTAATTTTTCATCCCTTATTATCACAGGAAAAACACAAGATAAAATTTACATCGATTTCCGACGAAAGATTATTTGCAACAAAAATTAACTTCATAGGATAAACTTTACACAAATATCGGTTAAACTTTCTTTTGCTTTTCCATGACAAACACATGTATTTTGAAAGACGCAAAGTTGGCTGAACAAAACTTTGTCGCTCTAAAAAATTTGCTGCAACAAATTTTATTCCTATTTTTTTCTGTGATAAGAAAATTCTTATGATTGCATTTGTTACAAAATATGGTGATGTTGTACATAAAACAATCGAATCGGTACGTGACACCAACATTTTGGACGGGTGATTTCACCCCTTAAAGCATTTTTCCGAAGATAAAAAAGAATACGTGTCTATTAGTTTATGTATACCATTAAGCCATTTCCCTTTCGGGGTAGGCGTGACACTACCCGATTCGGGTAGTGTTTCTAGGTGGAAATTTTTCTCAAAATTTGAGAAAAACCCGCAACTGTCTAAAAATCAATTGAAATACGATATTTATAAACAATAATAATTTGTTTACACAATTATGTTTATTTACTTGCATTAGTTATTACCTCACTGCATAAAAAGTTGACAAAGAGTGGAAAATTTCAGAAAAAACCGCAAACTCTCTAGCATTTCTATAGGAGAAGATAGATATAAACAATAATAACTAGTTCAAACAATTATTAATGTTAAATTGCATGAGTTTTTATTTCTCTCTGAGTGCAAAAAGATAAAAATTTTAACATTTTAGAAAAAATAGTGACTTTTTAAAATTATTTGTTGAATATCATTATAAATAATAATAAGTTGATGAAACAATTACTTCTGTTGAATTTGATTGATTATAGTCTCGCTGAGAAATTTGCCACGAGTGGGGAAAATGCTCATTTCCAATCGACCATTCTCCATGAGTAGCACATACTATTTTCTCGAACACCTACGCGAAAAAGACTCCTTTTTCCTCTGAAAACAGCAATGCGAGGATGAATCATGGATATAAATTGACTCCTGTAAAGCGTCTTATTCGATCACACATTCACGACAGAGCATCACTTCCTCTCACTGTTCCACGTACTTTTTCCCACTTCTTAATAAACTTTTCCTCACTAGTGGAAAAAACATGCTATTTTCCAACGCTCAGGTCAACGATTGAGAAATCGCTCATTTCGTCCACTATTTTCAGACGAAAAAAGTCGTCTTTTTCTTGCAGATGTTGAGCAAAATAACCTTCCACATCCCTCCCTGGACTACGCTACTTTGGAAATAATCGTTTTTGTATCGTGCATACATAGTACATTCATTGTTTGTTCAAAATCTACAAAAGTTTGAGTTAGTAGTGTACAAAATTTTCAAAAATTAATTTTAATTTTTTCTTACAAGATTAGGTGCAGCTGGAGTTCCATATGGATTTCCCGAATTGAGTGAATAAAGTATTCTCGTAAAAATTACAGATGGCGCTATGTACCGTGTATATGTTTTTTTGGTAACTCCTGAAAGAGTAGAAATGTGGCTGCAGCCTGCTCATAAATTTCCCATTATACGTTGTGCATGGACCAAGCCTTACTTTTTTGTACAAACGCAAGACGAGAAACATTATAATGGATTTCTACTTCCTGAAGGCCCACTTCCTGAAGGTCGTAATCATCGTGTTCATCATCCAAGCGAGATGTGGATGTATCTAAGAGGGAACCGATTTTTTCACGCCAACGATTTTGGAGTTTACCGTGTATATGAACATCAACATGAAAATAAAGTCAAAGGTGAATCTGAAGGCGATTTCCCACCTGAAAACCACATCCATATATCAGTGACACGCTGGAATGTGCTAAGTTCACCAATGACAGAAACTTGCAAGAGTTGTACTTGTATATTGTAAATGGGGAGTGGGGCGGGCGACGTCCAAGAATGCTTGCCACGAATTAAAACTTGAGAGCAAGATCGTGCACATGTGCAAGGGCAGTTGCCATGTCAACGATGTCAACACGCGCTGGTAGTTTCGAACTTTTGAGTATTGAACGGACATAAACAAACAAACATAACATACATATGTTTCTGGATGTCCAAATATAACATAGGGGAGTAACACGTGACTCCGAAAACAGATCTGCGCATGTGCAAGTTCTTTCTCTCAAGTTTTCATTCGTGGCAAGCATTGCGGAATTCCTAGACGTCGCTCGTCACACCTCTGCTCACAAAACACATATGGTGATACCACTCCTTACTATTCCTTCATGGCCCACTTTATGAAGTTAAATGTCGAACTTATCCGAATTAGTTGTTTTACTGCACCATCCCAATTCTGCTCCTCAACCGCACTGCGCATGCGTCGCACCAGTAGCCTCATTGGAAGTTAACCCAGTGGGCACACATGTCCGGCAGATGTCCTGAGGAGTTCTTTGTGAGAACGTCATCAAGACTTTCTGGAAAGACGTCTTAAAGTGGTATATGCGATGTCCTGACCTTGTCCTTGTCAGGCTCATCTTAAAGACTTCTAAAAGACGGCCTAAAGATGTCCTCAACATGTGCAATGTCAGGCCTTTTCCATCCTTAAAATGTCTTTGAAGGACGTCTTTAGGACATTGTCATTATGACGTCCCTGATATGTTCTTAACATGTCTTGTAAATTATTTCCACGTAAAGTGTAATAAGTGAATGAAAAATAGATACAATAGAAGGAACCTAGGCAGTTTCACATGAAATATAATTGATTTTGAGAAACATTCTTCGGCATATCGATTTCTTTAAATCAGTATACTGAACCGTATATTGCTATCATGAAATTAAAGGACATGTAAATTAAAAGTGTCTAAAAAAAATCGACATGACTTTCCTGAAAAATTTTCGAAATTCACTTTTCTCAATTTCTACGAAGACTCAACCCGATAACGAGAAAGCTGATGATTTTTATAAACAATGTTCAGAAAAATGTTGTGATTCGTTTTATATTATTTTGAAGGCCACGTGATTTTTAAAAGCAAGAAGGGAACTGTTTTCTTTTTATCAATCTTTCAACTGCATGGATACATCATAAAGATATGATAAAGACAACACATGTGATTTTCGCTCAAAGTTAAAGTTTAGTGGTGAGATATTTTTCTCTCACAGAAAACTTGGAAGGCTACAATACGCAAAAATATAAGAAAATACTACGTTAGATTTAATTTTTTTAAACTAACTACTTAGGTCATACGCTTCCTACTATGCCGACATTTTCTACTGCAAACACTTATGTGCAAACGTAAGTTTACACGAATCAATACAAAAGTATAATTTAAAATGATAACGTGTACTTCTAGTTTTTTCAATCTTTCAACTTTACTACTCATAAAAGTTAAAAATTAATGTATGAACTATACGAATAATATCAAACTTTGAATATTGGCATTTAAATTGCCCGCCAATCGACGCTGTCCGGCTTCGTGCATTACCGGCAAAGACCGGCCTCTTTCGGTTCTTAACGTTAGTTGAGAACGAAGAAGACGCCATTTCTTCAACGGCAATTTCGGGACAGCGTCACGGCGTGTAAAGACGTATCGCGTGTGATCGCATGTGTAAAATATTTAACCTAGGTGGTTTTCTAACTGTAAATATTTTAAAGTGATTGTAAGACATTTGGAGAAGCAGGCACAATGGTAAATTATATACACACGAGATGAGGCTCGGATAGGAAAATCGTGAGTCTTTCTTTAATGCATGCAAAATAATGGATAAAAGTCGGATATATCCTGCCTTTGGAATTGACGAAAGACAAGATTTTCCCATCTGGGTCTATCTTACATAAATTTCATATGAGGCCGCGCATAAATTACGTAAAGTTTTTTAGATGGGGGGGGGGGGGGGGTCAAGGATTTTTGTATGCGATCTTACAGGGGGAAAGAGGATTGTGGTCAGAACCATTTTTACGAAAGATCTTTTGTGGCAATTTTCCACGAGTTCGTTGATCACGTAAGTTGCACAATTTGTATATCATAGGGTAAGTCACATTAACATGGTGAGTATCTCACCGGGAAAAGACTGGGACTTTAGAATGTGATTCATTGACCGGGATTTTCCTTTCGATTTTAGGGGCCGTGCATAATTTACGTAAAGTGTTTGGGGGGAGAAGAGGTAGGTCAATGATTTTCCTTCGTTGAAATTTCAGCTAGTTTGTTCAAAATTTGTTTTGTTTTTGATGAAAATTATTTTTTTTTTTACGAAAAACCAACTATTTTATTTTTGGTTGAAAGTTTATCATTTTTAGTGGAAAATTCATGTACTCTGTTAAAAATTCGTCTTTTATGAGAGAAAATCTTTTTTTTGGTTAACACTGCAAGTCTTTGGTTAACAATTGATCTGTTTTAGTTGAGGATTCAAGTTTTTCATTGAAAATTACCCTTTATTGGTCAAATTCCAATATTTTTCAATTTAAATTAAAATTATTTTCGACTGAAATAGCAACTATGAGATTTTTGGTTAAACATTCATTTTTTTGGGTAAAAAATTAATGTTTTCAACTAAAAATTCATCTATTGGATTGAAAATCCAACTCTTTTGTAGAAAATTAATTTTTCCCTAACATTTTTTTATATGACGAAACTTTAATTGTTTCATTCATGGTTAAGAGCAGGTCTTTTCGACTTTCAAAATTCAACTATTTGGTTGAAAATTTATGTAATTTTTCAGCAATCCGTGATTTTTGTTCATACAACATTAATTTTCTTCTTTAAAAAGTCAACTGGTTTATACAAAGCTTGTATTTTGGCTTTGAACTTGAACATTTTGGATGACTTTTTTTTATTGACTAAAAAGTCTTTCTTGGATAAACTTTCAACTCTTGAAAATTCATCATTTTGATTTGAAAATTCATCTCTTTTAGTAGAAATTACATCCTTTTTTTTGTTTGAATGCAACTTTTTTGTTAAAAATGGATCTGTTTTGGTTGAGGAATCAACTATTTGGTTAAAAATTCGTCTTCTTTGGTACAATTACAGTGTTTTTGACTTAAAATAAAAATCTCTTCTTGGTTAAAGCTATTACATTTTTTATTGAGAATTCATGTTTTTTGGTTAAAAATTTAACTACTTGGTTGAAAGTTCAACTACTTTGTTAATTCATCAGAAACAGTAAGATTTTATAAAAACCTCCCCAAGACCCAAATCCTTTTACCTTATTTTTGGATGAACCTTAACTAAATTTACGAAAAAAATATAGTCAAATAATACGTAAGATATGGCGGGGGGGGGGGGGGGGGGAAAACTTACGGATTATAACAAAGTGGGGTACGTGCTTCAAACTTTCAGAAAACTTGCAGGATAGCTTTTCCTGTTTGTTCCCATTTTCGGTTCCCTAGATTTCTGCCCCATTCGTAACATCAAAACGACTTAAGTATTCTATAGAGGAACAGCATTTGCTAATCCTATATAGCATACCTATTACTTTCGTTATTGGCAGCCCTATAGCAATTATTCAATTTACGACTATCATAAACGTCTGTTCGATATAATAATTTATTATATTCTTCAATTCTTTCAAAATTTTTGTAAACTCCTACAATTTGTGAAATTTGTCAAATCATCTGGAAAAAAATCCTTAAATAAATTTCGAAAAATTAAAAAAACTTTGGAGATATTCTAAATTGAAAATTTTGGTGCTTTTTTTAACTTTCATAACTTTGGTTTATAACGGTAATCTCTGCCTCATGGGACGGGAGGTTTCGAGTATTGCTACAAAGGGAATGGCGAAACCCTACGTGAACTCTTATTATTTCCAAAGAAATTTTTTAAAAATATTAAAAGCAATCAATTGTTTTATAGCTGTCAGGCGCCAGACACCCAGAAGGGGTGTCGCTCAAAGAACAATAATGAAGTGTATTATCCAAAGAAAAGAATTTTAATAAACTAACAATGCAGAAAAAGAAACAAGAACTCTAAATTAATCCCACGCTATCTCCGAAGGAGAAGGATGTTATGGGGGCGGAGAAACGAATCAGACCATTTTAAAATAAATTAATAAAAGAACCGGCATTTAAACAGTAAAATTAAAATAAATTTATTATAACAAGATGGAATGGTGATGATGATTCACGGTTACAGATTGAACGAGAAAAATGAGAGAAATGAAATAAACGGTGAGTGATTACATCAGAGGAAAATAAAAACAGGTCTGTCGATACGGATACTCAAATCGCAATTTCTCAACAAAAGAAATAAGTCGCACAAACTATTCCGCGATGACGATAGTCGAAATTTTACGTACTTGGCTTTAATCATATTACGATAGTCTTCTGATACACTTGTGATTAGGTTATAATGATCTCATTCGGTCATACCGAGGTCACGTCCGTACTCGACAAGTTCACATAAAAAAAATGTAAAGAGAGAAAAAGAGAAGTTCGGCAGAAATCCAAAAGGGCGAAAACAAAAAAAAAACTACAAATTTGTCAAATTTGATATTTCGCGGCAAATTCCGACACGGCACACAGTGGGAAATTCGGCAAAATTTTGTGTCAAAATCGTAGATCTCGGGATCGGAGCAAGTCCGAGCGATGAAATTTTTACGGCAAGTAGGTGAGGGGATGAGGATTAGAGGGAAAATAGTCCGGACACGTTAAAAATTTTTTTTGACTTTGATAGAAAGTCGCAAATTTGCGATTTTTAAACAAATGTTCAGTTTTTCATTTTTTTTAAGGTTATACAATTTTTTTTTCAATCACGTGATATACATTTTTGGTGTATTTTTTTACGCAGAATACGATGACGCTATTGATTTTTTTATAGAACCCAATGGAAAAATTCTGGGAGCGGCTAAAAATTGCAAAAACTGGTTTTTCATTTATAGTGCTTTCCATTCAGGTTCTACAACAAAACCAAGACCACCATCGTGTTCTACGTAAAAAAATACATAGAAAACATGTATTACATGTTTTTAAATGACGTTATATTCGAGAGAATCGAGAAGATTCTGGAGAAAATCACCTACCCCCGGCTTAGTTAGGTATAGCAAATCATCTGGTCTGATTTATCGTAGATAGGTATATTTTACAAATTATTCCCAATAGTTTAATGGCGAATCTATTTGTGCATCAAGTAGATACTGGAATGTAATTTTGAAAATAAAATTATAAGTTTTGTTATCAGACCGGATGATTTGCTATACCTAACTAAGCCGGGAGTAGGTGATTTTTTCTAGAATCTTCTCGATTCTCTCGAATGTAAAGTCATTTTGAAACATGTAACACATGTTTTCTATGTATTTTTTCACGCAGAACACGATGGTGGTCTTGGTTTTGTCGTAGAACATGAATGGAAAGCACTATAAACGGAAAACCAGTTTTTGCAATGTTTATCCGCTCCCATAATTTTTCCGGTGGGTTCTATAAAAAAATCAATAACGTCATCGTATTCTGCGTAAAAAAATACACCGAAAACGTATATCATGTGATTGAAAAAAAATTTGTATAACCTTCAAAAAAATGAAAAACTGAAAATTTGTTTAAAAATCGCAAATTTGCGATCTTCTATCAAAGTCAAAAAAAAAAAATTTATCGTGTCCGGACTATTTTTCCTCTACTCCTCATCCCCTCACCTACTTGCCGTAAAAAATTCATCGCTCTAACTTGCTCCGATCCCGAGATCTACGATTTTGACACAAAATTTTGCCGAATTTCCCACTGTGCGGCACTCGTCGTTCGAGATTTTTACAAACATCTTTTCTCCCGATAAACGTGCATTTACGATCCGGAAGACGTCGAAAAATCACGACCGAAAATCTTACATTATCATCTGTACGAAAATTCACATGAAAAGTCGAAAAAAAGGAAAGAAAGTCGAATTTATCGCGAATTTGGAAAACACGTGGCGTTAATATCAAGATGGCGCGTGGCCCGAACTTTCGCCCCGCGTCTCACTCCGAAAAATCACACACATCGAAAATCAAAAGGAATCAGATAAAACTTGAAGCACAAGAAAAGGAATCTACAACAAAATATACAAAAAAAGAAGATCTAAAACGGATTGTCGCTGCCTAACTACGTCCTCGAAGCTCAGATCCTCGTCCCTTCGCCATTTCGTAATTCCGTTTCCTGGAGAAAATTTCGGGTGAGCGGGCTGTAGCGACGGAATTGATGGCCAACATAGAACTGAACTCGTCGCTCCACTCGTCTGCTGGCGTCCGTTTCCGCGCCATACGCCTGGTCCGTGAGGTGCTGCCCTCTGGACTCGTCGTTAGCGGTAACATTTGTAACTTAGAGCACCGACCCAAGTGTGTTCGCTTTCCCACGGAGCAGGAAGATTCAGTGTTGCAGCAAAATGGCCGCGACCATTGTTATTGTTCACTCGGACCGCCGTCAAAACATCCTTCTTCCCAGTTGTAACTCTTTTTGTCGTGAGAAAATAGCTGCCCTCCGTGACGTGAAACCGTTGCGTAAAACGAAACAAAAAAAACGAACAGTGTCGCGGCGCGGAAAATCAGTGCAGTGTAGTGTCGACTGATCGGTAGTGTTTCCTCCTTTTACAGGTCAACTGCCCTAGTAGCAAGATAACTGCAGACTGGCGCAAGCTGGACGCCAGAAAAGGAAGAATCTGTTTGCAGCCTGGCGCCCGGCTGGTTCCGCTTTGGCGTGCTGTTCTGGCACCAGAGTCTGGTATAGCAGATTCTGACCCAGACTGCTCATGATATACACCAGAAAAAATTAAAATAATGTTAAATGATACTAAATAGGTTTCTGTAATAGTTTTACACTATATTTCAGCCCTTTCTGGGAGAATATACTGCGGAGACGTCACAAAATTCCAGGAGACACACTGAAATATTAATAACATAACCTGTTGTCGTATAAGCTTGCATGCTTGCATGTTTGTTTATACTTGTGAATCGTTCAAATTTCCGATTGCTAGATTTTCAATTTCATTATTTATATTAATTACTATTATTCAAACTAAATACCAGAATCGGTTTCCTTTATCTACCAGATTCTGTTTTTCGTCTGGTCTGATCTTTTCTCCCGCCAGTCTGGTCGACTAGGGGGAGCAGATGCTGAGTCAGACTCTGGCCTTTGTCATACAAGGCAGACGTTGCTACTAGGGTGTTACTCTTCTGGATGGGATTTAAAACTTCGAAGACCAAATAAAATCCAATACAATGTTTCTTAAATCGCTAGTTGTTTGCATTCTCTCTCGTCAACTCACACTCTCCTATTCATAATTAACTTGGGTTCGTCGGTGTGTTCTCTGCTGGCCATCAGTTCAGCTTATTTTTTTCTCTGTTTTTAAATATTTAATCGTATAGCATTTTAGAAATCCCGGTAACCTCCCAAATCTGGGGAGAGGATCCCGAACGGGGTGGAACCCAACACGTTACAGGTTACTTTAATAATACTAAGATCAATTTTTTAATATTATTTGGTAAATCATCAAAAATTTCATTGTTTTCAAAAGTTATTTCTGCTTGAAGTACCAGAACTTACCAAGTCGGGAATGAAACATACAAAAACACCCATATAATCTAGACATTTTTGTATGCTTCATTAAAAATTCAGTAACGTTCTGGTACTTCATGGAAAAAATAATATTTCTGATCAATTAAATTTTTGCCAAATGAATACTTACCAATTATTTATAATAAGATGCAATTTTAAGAAAAAATAAATTTTAATTTCTTTGTAGATAACTTACAATGCCCTATGAAAGCTCTTTAAATATAAAAATGGGATCTCTCATTTCTGGAAAATAATTAAAAACGTACGATCATATCCCAAAAGAGCACCGCGGAGTCTGAACTCTGAGGTACATGCATACGAACGTACAGGATACGAGCGTACGTTTGTAATAATTTCTCAAAAGCTTACAGAAATCCTATTTTCACATTTAAGGGGCTTTTGGAGGACATTGCAGCCTATCTATAAAAAAAATTGCTGGCCAACCAGCACTTCTGGCCTCGCGCATGATCGGCAATGGCCGCCATCTTTCGGCTCTTAATGTTAGAATAAGTATTTGAGGAGGTCTGTACAGTGATCCGCGCGTGTGGAGAGAAGGACTGGACCGACGCCATTTCATCAACGGCAATTTCGGGATGACGTCACGGTGGGTAAAGTCGTATCGCATGTGAAGAATATTTGTTAACTGCGTTTTTCGCGGCGTACATATTTTAAACAGTGTTAGAATTTTGGAGTAGCAGAACATAAACTTCCTCTCCTGAGGCTCAGATAAGAAAATCGTATCTTTCTTCAATGCAATGCATAGAAAATCATCATTAAACGCAGGATTTCCTCCGCCTGTGGCATTAACGAAAAACACGATTTTTCTATGCGGGTCTGTATTACATAAATTTCATATGGGGCCACGCATAAATTACGTAAAGTCTTTTAGAGGGGGGGGGGGGGGTCAAGGATTTTTCTATGCTGCCTTGCAGGGGGAAAAGGGGTTGTGGTCAAAACCATTTGTTACGAAAGATATTGTGTTGGAAATTCAACAATTTTGTGGCAAAAGTGATCCTTTTTGGTCGAAAATTCAATTGTTTCGTTCTGTCTCGTTTCGAGAGAATTCAGTCCTGGACGCCATTTCCTTTCGTGGGTATTTTCTACGAGTTCGTGGATCACGTGAGTTGAACAATTTATCTATAATAGGCTAAGTCTGCATACAAATTAATAATAAGTCCCTGAATAATTTATAATTTTACCTAGACTTGGTAGATTTATATTAACATGATGAGTATGTGACCGGGAAGAAACACCGAAGGCAGTGGTCCTAGCCATCGTGAAGTTGAATCCAGTAGGCCCCGCGAACATTTAAAATCCAGCAGCTCAAGAAATAAAAAGTCAAGAGGCGCTTCCAAAGAAACGTTTAATTTTTCGTGAAACAGCAACGCAAGCACTCGACATCCTAAAGGGGAATTCTGCAGGACTCCAGATGATTTACAACGCAACAACTCGGACATTCAACGATTTGGAGGTGGTTCCAAAGAAATATTTATTTTTTCGAGAAGCAGCAACGCAAGCACTCGCCATTCTAAAGGGGAATTCTGCAGGACTCTAGATGATTCACAACGCAACAACTCAGACAATCAACGACTCGGAGGTGGTTCCAAAGAAACGCTTAATTTTCGAAAAAGCAGCAACGCAAGCACTCGCCATTCTAAAGGGGAATTCTGCAGCACTCTAGAGGATTTACAACACAGCAACTCAGATATTCAACGTTTTCTGACCAAGTCTCATTGAAATTTTCGAATTAATTGATGTGTGAGAGAGAAAAAATAATTTTCAACATGGAAAAAGAAAAACGTCGCCTTTTCTTTATACATACTTTTTAACTTAATGAAATATTTGTATGGCATGCTTACATATTAGAATCAAAGTTTGAAGTTTAATGAACAATATTTATTGATACAAAAAGTTCTTTATTATTCATAAAAATTTGAGGACTCTTCATTGGAAATTGCATTTTCCAACAGTAGATAACCAACAGTAAATAATCAGAAAATTACGAAAAATATCCTGTCAAACTTGGCAGCTCTGCAACTTTCTCGCAGTGGTTTCAAGTTAAAGGTTGCGTTTATTTGTTTATTTGGATTAGTGAAGTTTTTAAATTCAAGTTATTGTAAATAATAAGCTAAGAAAATAGTGTCAATTATTAGTTTTTAAAAGTTACAATTATGTTACAATTGTCTGAATAACTTTTTGAATTTTCATCAAAATCCAAAATTCCAATATTATAATTTGCTACAAAAGGTCAATTTTTAAAAAAATAGTGCAATTTGAAACCAAAGAGATGAATCTTCAACCAAGAAT